>JAIPRN010000112.1:0-129465 GCA_025469175.1 Geopemphigus sp. TES_GeoC_2020
AAAAAGGCGAGGGAGAAGATACTCGAATTTCACCCGTGAAGTCGAATGGACGATCAAACTCACCCGTGACAATTACGTAACGCTTATCGACCTTTAGGGTATTTTTAGGTAATTGAAGTTTCAACGATGTTGAATTCTTCGACACCAATACATAAGTCACATATCCCTTCCGACGTATCCTTTGTCGTTTCAAATAAATAACGCGCTCGTTTACTAGTTAATACGGATCGCCGTAGATTTAATAGTTGTCGAAACCGATTAATTAAAACAAAAAGAACGGGAAAAAAGCGGATTTTTAAATAATTTTTAGTCCGCTTGTTTTATACGTAACATTGAACTTCCACGTCGGAGCCTAAACGACGAGCTGTGTGTAGTAATTTGGATAATGGTCTACGGTAAAACGATCGACGTTATTCGTATTTGGGTCGGCGCGGTGGTTTCGGTGTTTCGTCGAAGAGGCTAGCGATTTTCAATTCGTCGTTTTATTCGAGCTCGATCCGCGCGGTAGGCGTAATTGGAATATCGGGTTTGCGTACTTTACGTCGCGTAGAATTCGGAAAAACGCATCGAACCGCGAAACGAAAATTTGCCAGAGGCGAATAAATGCGGACATTTAGAAAGGCCAAACTATCGCTGGCGGATTAACGACGGCAACGAATTACAAACTCGAGTGGAAATTGAACGGACAGAATTTGGCAGGGTCGGCGCACCTACGCATTCGGAGTTGATCTTCGGGTACGATCGTCGGATGTTTGTTTTATTTACGAGTACGGTCGTAATATTATATTAACGTTCGGTATACGGGACTAGACCGAAAGCGCGGTCCACGTGCCGGTTGTTAAACGGCGTTTGTTTACCGGCGTGTGTCGACGAAACGATGAAAACATCGAAATGCGGCCCGGACGGAAAAATTCGTGACGAAACGGAAATTCGTAGCGTAACGCGGCGCGCCGTTCTGGGTCGATATCGTTGTAATTAAACGCGGCCGCGGGGAATATCAGTGACCGACGGTGATGCGGATCGTTACGACGGACGGACAAAAAACCAACGCGCGCGTCGTGGGGTATTATATAATTACGTAGACGGCGATTCACGCGTATTTCGTTATCGAAATTAATTTCGCGTAAGTACGCGAATCAAAAAAAAAAAAACCGCGTAACGTTACGGTTGTTAACGTACCGGCGTGTCCGTGCGAAAATACACTCGCGTATAATTAAAATGGCGCGCGGAACGTTGATCGCGTTCTTCCGGGGTCGACGACACGAGCGCACGCGCGCGAAATGGAAGAAAGTAAACGTTTCGCTCCGCGTCGACTATCGCAATTTCCGTTTCGCCGTATAGACTTGGGAAGCAAATCCACGGAACACCGATCGATAAACGACGCGTGGCTCGGCAAACTTCCCGTCCCGAATTTCCTAGCGAAATCTAATAACGGTTCGGACGTTACGCCGTCGCGACGTTTTCGATCCGTCGAAAACGCGCGCGCCAACAACCGTAGAATTCTAACCGAGACTTTACGTTCCGATTCCGCATATATCGCTGGCAATGAGTCCGAAACATTGGTCCCAGACGAATCGCCAACTTCTATTGGCCGAACAAAACCGCGATCCGTCACGGATTTATTCGAATTATAGCTTCTCTAATTTTTTTTTACTATCGTATTTCCTATATACGTAAGGCTGGGCGATGGTCCTTAACTCGATAAACACAAGTGAAACGTTTAAACGATGCGATCGTACGGTTAACGAAATGCAACTAATTTATCGAAAGTTAATTTTTTTATTTCAATCGTTCGATTTTTTTACTAACCTTTACCGGAGTTTGTTCGTGTACGTTTTTTTTTTAACAATCTACGCGAATTCTAAAGTTGTTTGCTTTTTTAGTTTTAGGCGTTTTTTACGTTCGAGACGAGAGCCGTATTTAACGTAACACAATACGAATTCGAACGACGTTCGGACACGTTTTTCGATAAATCGTTCGCGATCGAATTGATAACTAATAACGAACATGTATTCGTCGTCAGGTAATAAATTCGACGTTTTCGTTATGTCAAGTGGTAAGTTGATTTTAACTTAACCCTATCGACTCGTTTTATTTACGTTTAAAGTGTGAACTTTTTAAGCCCACGATCAATGTTATTTTTCGCTAAAATAATAAATTTTGGATAATTTTTGTTTTATACACACACACACACACACACACACAGTGTCGTTGTACTAATATATAAACGCGGAAATTATTTCTTAAAAATATTTCAACACGTCGTAGGTCGCGTCGAAAACCTTCATCGTTCGTACGATGTTTTCTAACGAATATTGGATTTCGAACGAAGAAACGTAATTGGGAGTAACAGTTCGATTTAAAAGGAAAATCTCGTTCAACGCGATAATATTCTTTTAGTATTCATAAAACCGGGGGTGTACGTAATGAATTTTTCGTATAATATAATTAATCGTCGGTTACGCGGTATTTTCAATTTGTCAAATTTCGCGTTTGAATTTAATTTACGATCAAATCCGTTTACGTGCGTGTTAAGCCGCGTATAATTGTATTCGAAAAATGGGGGTTGGTTCGTGGCGGTTTTTTTTTGTAAAAAGCCCGTCGTCGATATTACGCGCGATACGATTATCGGATACGCGTGTCGGCTGACGATACGCAAATATAAGTAAACGTCGAATTAGTAATAATTATCGGGCGTATTAAATGTAAACTTCGTGCAACGACGTAAGACGGTTTATTATCGCGCTTGTAAATTTCGCTACCGCTGAAATAATCTCCGCTACGCAATTTCATTATGATTCCGGAGACCGTATAATCTTATATAAACCGTGATTACGAGACCTACCGAATCGTTAAATTGAAATTATAACGTTTGGGCGTATTTTCGAGCGGTGCGCACTCTCGTCGTGCCACGAAAATTCCGAACGTGAATACGTATCGTCGAAAGATCGCCACCAGCAACTAGCGTTTCACGTCGCCACCAACGTCGTCTGTGGGGACTGATTTGCGTACACGACGCGTCGGTTATTTCGGGACGTTGCGAACGTATAGGAAACGCGATAAACGGCCGTTATTCGTCGGGACGTTTCCGGCAAAAGCTATTTAGTAATCGTCGGCGATATTCACCCCAATATTTCGGGCGAATCGCGTCGACGCCATTTCGTCGTTGAGGACGTGCCCGCGCGTTCGTGCGAATTACGAACGGAATGATCGAAGCGAACGATATTATAACGTTGTCGGGGCCGTTCAACGGGGTAGTCCGTGGCCAATTAATTGGTATAGTTTCGCGCATACTCGTCACGTACGCGTCAACTCGAGCGACGACGATATTGTGGACTGGATAAGCACGACGGCGGTGGAAAATTATTCCGTCGGCCAATAATCGTCTATCCTGTCGTCCGTTTTCGGAACAGATCGGACGATTTGGTCCTATCGATCGGACACGCTGTACACGGTCATCGGCCGTCAACCGTCCGGGAAAACGAATAAGTAAGCCACCGCCGTCGTTCGTTACGATATTAAAACCACGCACAATACGCGTACGTTATCGTATCGCGTTCGTGTATTATCGGGCGAACGGCCGGTACAAAATGTTTTCATAAAATACTCGGGACGAACTTTTACGGCGCCCTCGGCCGTTCGGGGCGGGAACCGCGTGCACCGCTTTTCGATTTGCGTAAGTTATTGCGCCCGCGCCGTTTTAAACCGTTCTCGCCGTACGTCTCGTAATTTGTCTATCGGTAATACCTTCGGGATTTTACGTAACACACGACGGCGTGTATGTTCTAGAACGAGCGGCAACATCGGCCGGAATAAAACCGACACCGTTCGCGACGACCGAATACGGCCGAATGAAACCGTCACGGCCCGAGGCGGTCAATAGTGTTCGGCATTTATTTACGTTTCGACAATTCGCGTACGTTCCCTTCTCTGCCGCGACTCGGGTGTCCGACGAGTTTCCCCTAAATTGTCAGATACCCGAGTATCTTAACAACACCATACACGACGTTGTGTAGTATCCGTTCGGTATATCGGAAAACTTTCGTTTTATGATATCCGGAAAGTCGCGTAGTTAACCGCACACTCGTTTTGGGCGTCAGCGACAATCGGTCGGTTCAAACGCGTCACAGTTCGTACTCGGTTTTCTCGTGTACAAGTATACGAACATATCGGCCAACGTTTGTTGTTTGCGTAACGGTACGGGCGAATGTTTCGGGCCGAACGACGTGTCGAACCGAGGAAAGTAAACGGAATTCTCGGGTTTCCGAATAATACCAGGTCGCGCCCGTCTAGCCGCGTGCGAAATTTATTTGCACGTCTTCCGATCTATAAATTACAGTACATTCGGAGAAAAACTGACGAGCGTAGACGCTCATTTCTCATACTTTGTACGAGTCGGCGTTAACGGTAATCCGGCTAGCGTGTACCACGAGGCTATTAATCGTGTTTTAACGTCCCGCGAAACGGCCGTGGCCTAACCGACCTATTTTTCCGTATTCCGGAAAGCCACGCGACGAGAACTATCGATATAGTTACGAGTAGTTACTGTACCGTTTGGATAGATACGCTGTCGTTTCTCGTTTACGATCGCGCGAAAGTTATTTTACGTCGTTACGCGTGTATCGGTCCGGTAACGAACAATTTTCTTTTTCAATTTCCTTATTATATCGCGAAATGTCCAACGAGCGAAATTGAATTGGCGCCGATATTTCGTTAGGTAAATCTCATCGCGTAACCGGACGATCTGCGAACGAATCCACGGCATTTTCGCCGAAAAACAAAAATCCGACGTCGCTCAAAAATAATTAACGTACCGGCTATTCGGTTTTTCCAAGTAAGCCACGATTGACTTGTATATGGATTTGATTTCGATGGAAACGTAATCGTTTCAAGCGCCGAAACGTAAATAGTTTTCATTCGATCGGAATGCCTTTACGCGTTAATTGACTGTTCCATGTCGTTTTAGGTCCAACGATTTCCGTTCGGTTTAATTTGTCCGACTGTTGTCGAACGTTCGTCCGGTAACGGCTCACACACACGTTTACGCTAACACCGACGGCGTTTGATGTTTACGAAATACAGCCACGTGACCTGTAGTCGACTAGTTGCGATTATAATTATGACCGTTTTCGTTGAACGTCTCGTATGGTTTCCATCGCGGTAGCGTCAATTTAAATAGGATTTCTGGTAAGCGAAATGTTGTTTAAAAGTTTGTTTAAATTGCGTCGAAAGTAAATTTTCGTTATTGGTCTTATCGGCGTTTCAATAAAGAAACGTATTAGCTAGCGTCATTGTTATAGAACGACCGCGTTAGAAAACGAGGACTCGTATGTCTATCACTGTTATTTGGTTTCGTGGCATTCCCGGTACTTCGAAATAGTCGTAAACCAAAAAACGGGGACACACTGCGAAGCTAAAGGAATGTTTCGAGGCAAATTTTCACGTCGATATTTTGCGAACGATTCAACGATAATACCGGCGGACGATTGATTTGTATATGGCGGTCGAGTTGAATTACGCGTCGAGTACACGAAATACGTACTTGAAGCGTTCTTAGACGTGGCCGAAACGCACGTTGAATATAATCGACGGAAGAATGATTGGCCGTTAAGCGAAAACGAATCGAAACGTCGTCGAAGAAACCGCTTCATACCGATCGCGAATCGCACGATTTCGAACAAAACGCCGTCCGATTAATCGAAAATAAGTCTACGCGTTCCAAACACGTTTTCTTTTCGAAACCGTCTACGACGCCAGAATCGGTAGTGTATCGATTAAGTCGAACAACGGTTATTCGCGCACGAAATAATTTTCCGAAATTCGCAATTTCATTCCGTTTCCCGGGCGAAAAACTCACCCGACCGGTACGACGCCGTAAGCGTTCCGGTATATATCCGCGATATCGTTTATTCGCGTACGTCGATCGCTCCGTGTATTCGTGTTATTCTAATCTCGGTGTATATATATATCCGTTCGTACCGAGTCGAAAACACGACCGATTTAAGCGGACAGTTTCGGACTACGGATTCGAACGGCGTTTAAAAAAAAGTCGCCGTTTGGCGTTTATTTTACGCGAATGTTTGTCCCCGGAAAACGACGCTATTAAGGGCGAATATTGTGTTTCCGCCGTAAACGATCGCGGCGGAGTTTACGCCGACCGAGGCCGAATAAGTGTCTCGAGTATTGTAAAACGTTACGTTTTGATAATAGCGAATGGTCCGTCTTGAATGTAAATGAGCGGTTATGGTTACGTTTTTACTAACGTCCCGTGACGAACACCGAATAAATCACTATCGGGATAAGTAAAACAAATATATTTTGCCACCAATTCGCGTTTCCCGTTCATTTTCGCTTCTGCAGTTTCCAATACCGAGCGTATTTCCTCTCCGAATCGTTCGTTTACTTTGACGACGTCTTTGTTCGCGTGCCCCCTCTCCCCCCCGCATTCCCGTATACAATTATTATCGCGTAGCAGTAATAGTACGCAATTCGAACCAGTGATACGTTCCGACGATGTTTCGTACGGTAATACATAAGTCGAAGACGCGTTAAACGAATTTCCGTGTTTTTAAACGCACGTTCGCGAAAACGTGACGGTTTATATTTACCGTAGCGTATCTAAACGTTTTTCTAAAAATATTCCGGCGCTAAGGTAATACATGTTTGATCGTGTACGCTATGGATTAACATACGCCTATTATTGGACAATAAGCGTAGCGCGTCTATCGATTTATTCTCGTACACTGCACCTACCGTCTGTGACGAAAATGTCGACTTATTTCTTTTAGCTTTTGGTAAATCAATAGAGATACAAAAGGTACGTATATGTTTTTCATTTAACGACGCGTTTCGAAATTCCGTTATTGATCTACTTAGACGTTCGTCGTTCTCGGGTTATTCGTCGGCACGTTTATTTCGTTCGCCGTAATTTAGACGTTCGATTCATCGAACACGTGTCCAAAGAACCGTACATGTTTACGGAGAAACGCTTGTTTATTGGATTAGCGATTCGCGACGTTCGCGCGCGGCGCACTCGCTCGACTCGATATCAAATTTCTTTCGCGACACCTTTATTAAAGTTCAAAGTGATTCGCGAGGGGGGGGGGAGGTGTCACGTCGGCCATTCTACGTAGAGAATTAGACACGTACGTTCGTGAACGAATTAGTCGATTTGTTTAACGCCGGCGAAAAACTAATAATAATATTCCGGTAGAGAGTTTTTTTTTCACCCGACAAGCGAAACGAAATTCGGGAGAGAAAACGGTATATAACAATTTTATTACCGTCTAACCGGCAGGAAAAATATACGTACGCCCGAAATGTGTTTCCAACGCAAATCGGACCATTTGTATACAAAATATTTCCACGAAGAGTAACGGTGGAAGAATATACGGGACGTGTGTATAAATAAAATAGGGTATATTCTAGTTACCCGTTCGGTGAACACCCGGCGAGGGGGTATTATTATTATTTATTTTACCACGAATTTCGTGTTGCCCGTATCGCGTTTTTCACGTAAACACGCGCGAATTATTTCATCGGAAATAAGTTATTTATAAAACGAAAATCGTACGTTCGGGGCGATAGGTTTCGGCGTAGGCCGGCTACGGTACAAGCCGCGAGCAACGTTCGTCGGTTGAATCGGTTTCGGGAACCGGGCGGTTGGGAATCGAGAAGGTAAACTCGTTTTATTACCGCGATCGAATTCAACATATGGCCGCCTCGTATCGATCGTCCGTACGACGAAACGTAAATACTTTTATGGACCGAATAACGCGCGGGCGAAAAAGCGATATCGATTTGGACGATTACGTTGACGAAATCCCACGGCACGCGATATTTAATTCGGTCGATCAGCCGGTGTTCCATGTACGGACCGGACCCGATAAAATGTACGTGATCGTATAATTTTATTGGCGTACCGTTCCAGGTACGAGTAATAGTCAAATAACCGGGGCAAGGCGGTCGCTAAATACGACCATGTAGCGTAATCAAACGGGATTTCGCCGGCGTTTGGGTTTACAGGGGGTCGGAAATAGTACGCGCGAAATTAGACGGTCGTCGGCGACGACGATATTTACTGCTGGGGGAACGTTGTCGGGTGAAGAAACGCGCGATCGTTTTATACGGTACGAAATCATATTTTCATTCCCGTCCGTCGCCCGTATAACGAACGTAACAAGCGTATCGTAATTTTCCGCGGGAGAAGACCCGCGACCGATTTTCACGATTTTCGTGCGCGCGAAGCGAAAATGTATACGCGGATTCGCCCTAGCGAAACGAGGCGGTAAAACGGCGGCGGTTACATTTCCCCACCCGCCGGCCAATCCTCGTCCGCGAAATCTCCGCGCGTTGGCTTTAAGCACCCGGAACACGGCGGTGCACGTTATCCACGATCGTCGACGGTTCGCGGTATCTAATAATAGTACCGACTATTTCGGGAACAAGTCGTCGTCGTATTTCGTCGTTCACGCGGCTAAATGTTCCATTGTCCGCCCGGGCAAACACGACATTGGCGTACGTCGTCGATTCCCTCGAATATACTCGACGAACGGTCGAACGTTTCGCCGCGTGTATACCAAGGGATGGTGCGTTACCCGTACAAAATAACGCCGGGCTCGCTACGGAAAAGCAGGGATCGTCGAAGAATGTACCGAAACAACCGGGCAACGCGGCTGATATTCGTGGCGCGCGTCCCGCGCCGATTTCGTTAACGTTTAATAAATCCCGAACGTAATTCGCCCTTCGCCCAACGAATAATCATCGTGTAACGCGAAGTTATACGTTCCCTCGCCATCGCCCCCATCAATTGTAACGTAAGTAAACGAAAATGTCGAGAAATATCGATTTGTTAAAACGGTAATCTATAAGAACCGCGTAAAATGATAGCCGCCACGTTTTACGTCAGACTATCCCAAGGAGATTCGACAAACGCGATTTGTATTCGCGTTGTTCTCGACATTCTCGGGTAAATACCTTTTCGTAATTTTATTTTTAAACGAACGCGACGTATTTATACGAATTATCACGACCCGCCGCTATGACGGAACAACCTAACCACACGTATGATTCGGTTGAATTCGACGATATTACGTGTTCGACTAGTGGAATTCTTTTATCGAGTCGGTTATTTTTATAATTTAAAATCTCGGTTTACCGTTATTATTATTCACGGGCACGACATTTTTTCACGTAAAGGGGGCTGCCAGTCATTTGAACGCGACGACAACGACGTGCGGTACGAAACGGAAATTCGTCTTTCGATTTTATATTTCTCGGTAATTTAAAATATATTCCCGGAAAATGTTGACGGAACAAATTAACCCACGAATTCGTGTTTTCAAAATTATTTATATTTTTGTTTTTCGACAAAGTCAATTTAGTCGATATTAAAATTAACACACACATATATATATATAAGATAGCGACGAACGTACGTGGAATATTAAGTTTTTTAAAGTTATTAGTATTTTTTTTTTTTTTTTGAACATATCCCGACGTTTTATTAAACGGATTTCGCTAAGAATTTTAACGATTGTTGTTTTTATCGCTTTTCAATTCTCGATTTGAAAATAATATCGAGAAAACGGTAAAGACCTAAGTTCCTCATACAGCGCGAATTTATTGAAAAAACGTATCGCCGTTATTCGGCTTATACAACGGTTGTGGGTCACCATCCATTCGATCAGATTAAAGCGGATAACGCTCGAAAACGGTTCTCATAGAGGGCGTTCGATGTATGGATCACAGCGCTAAACCTCGGTAAGGTTAAACAGTAGAGATGTAGAGGGCGAATAATAATACGAAAAACCACGACGACGACAACGATTCGCGGGATTGAAATAAACGAAATTATTTCGTCGATAAAACATTAAACGCGTCCGTATCGCGTCGTAATTAATTTCGGACGACCGACGTCAGTCGAACGGAAATAACGTTCGAAAATTGCAATCGTACCGACAAAACCGTGTCGGTGTTATTTTTATACTCGCCACGCAAACCAATCGGTTTCGAATTGGTCGTCACCAATTAACGATCTGAATATAAAGTTCGAACGTAGGCTAATTGGGCCCGAATATTGGTCGTAGTCGAACGAGCGGCCAGGTAACGGAGAAAATGTAAAAGATATTTCGACGATGACGTGACTAAAGTCGAAGCGAATAATTGAATTACGAATACGCGAACGGACTATAAATCGACGTCCCAAATGGGTACGGTTAAATCAATCACGAGGTCATTTCAGATCGGAACCGAAAAATAATTTCGACTGTAACGAATACGTATTATCATGTGTAATGTACACACAAATTCATAGTCGTATCAACGTGGCACACTGACTTGTAATTATTCGCAGTAAATTACCGTCATATTTTCGTTCGATTATCCGAAATCGCGAGAGAGGGATAATTAAATAAAAAGAAAAAATAACCGTATCCCGTATTTTTGCTTACGTTCATCCCGTTAACAGTCTTTAAAGGTTAGGGGCTAGTGTGGTAACTGATTTTGAAAATATCGATTTTTGGATTATAATTTTTTTACGTCGCTTATATATGTTGAAATATAGTAGAGATCCTTCGAAAAGCTTCCGAGGTAAAAAATAAGCTAGAACGAGTCTAAACGTGAAACGCTGCGCCGAGCGTGTCATAGCTTGTAGTTACATGTAACTGCCCGCCCGCTCTTTCTTTCGGAAACCTCCCATACTGGTAGCAAAGACTGTTTTAACGAACGTTTTAAAAGCGTTTTAGATCAATCGACAATCCAAAATGAATGTTAAACAAGAAAATCTTTGAACGCAATTTTCTCAAAACCACATTTTTCGATTTCGTGCCATCGATTAAAAAAAAAATACTCATCTAATCAACTTGAAATCTGGAGGACACCTTTTAAACATATATGGCTATCGAATAAATTACGGTCATATTTTTTATTAATATTTATGATTTTTATAAACAAATTAGTTTGAAAAAAAATTTTTTTTTCTGTTTGGTTTTTTATCGACGAAATTTTTTTTTCGTAGTTCGTCGATAGCGACAGATATTTAGTTTTTAAATTCGTTGGAATTTTTGCTAACAAAGGAAATGAAATGGAGTAATGAATGGCACCAACAAAAAAGAGCGTCGTTTTCACTGGCCCATTTTACCGCGTTAATCGCGAAGAAAAGATATGTATTTATATTTTTGCGATTCATTAAAACGTTTACTTTAATATATATAAAAAATTATTGCTTTAAACCTGTTTCTTCCGTAAAATAAAAATATAGGAAAAAATCCGTTTTTTATCAGACTAGTCTCTTAAATTGTAACGCTTTTATCGGACCCCAACACGCGTTTTCGTTATAAATAACGTACGATAGTATTTTTTTTTTTTAAATTACGTTCGACCTATTAAGCGAAACGTTGTTATTAGACGTTAAGGTACTTTTCGTAATTTGCCCGACGGATATGTGACACGCGTTGGTTGCCGAACAATAACTGTTTACGATCCGAATAGATTATGGATGTGTTTAATTTTTACGAGTTATTACGTTGATTTGTTCGGAACCGTGAGAATTCGAGAATTATTTAGGAACGTTTTTTTTCAATTACCAAATCACTTAGCTCTCCGGTCTTGTCCGTTTGAATGAGTTTACGTTCCCTCACGCGAATTCACCGACAATTATAACCGAGTCGAGACGCAGAAATCCTGGCCAAAAGGACATCACTCTTAATCCTCGGTATACCGGCTTCCGCTACTTGGTGGCTCGTTGCCGGGGTGCCCGCTTACATTCTGTTGAAGACGATACAATTGTGTCCCCGTGATGAGAGAGACGTCATCCTCTCGTTGTACCGAGAGCCGGTGGTCTACCGACCGACTGTGCCGACTGCTGGTGGTCTACCGACCGACTGTGCCGACTGCTGGTGGTCTACCGACAGACAGACGGCCCGACACGGGCATAATTTTTGTCTTTTATAGCAGAGTTGTCCGGTCAGATTTTCGCGACGTAGCGGCCCGGCTCATATTAAAAGTAATCGAAATCAGCGTGTATCGTCTCGCGTTTATTTGTACGTTGATTGTAATAATCGTAGTCTATTGGGTTCGTTGTTTATCGATATTCGTCTGTTTAGTAAGGGACACGTGTTCGTTAGCGTGATATATTTTTCACGTAGTCGTGTAATCGCAGCAATCTGTTTTATGTAAAAGGAACGCGTTGATTATCTGTGGTTATCGTGAGACTGAGACAATCAGCCTCTATTTTGCGGGCCGTAAACGATTATTATCGATATTTTATTAAAATACAGCCGGTATTTTGAAAAGTTCAAGCGTCGTTCTCATATTTATTAAAATATCACCTTTAAATACGTTATTACGGAAAATTACACGTTAAAACGTAATTACTAGTACTTAAAATTATCTGTGAATATCATTACAGAGTTGCGTATGTACGCTTAAATCAACGGCTTTACTCGCGTTAAACGAAACGCCAAATGGTTAATAGACGTGTGGCGCCGGTGGGTGATTTTATTAAAAACTTGTTAGTTGCCACTGTTCCCCGTAGATATTATTATTATTATTATATCGTCGCGCGCAAATGTATAAGTCGTTTTAGTCGCCATAGTTAAATAATAATTCGCCCGAATACCGAACACTATAATATCGCCGGATCGGACTTACGGATTTTGTAACGCCAAGCGGTTCAAGCGTACCGATATAACCGGGGACAAAGTTTTCGAATTACGTTTTCCTGTCACGGCGTAAAACCGTATATTTTAAAACGCACGCCGTGATGAATCGTGCCGATGAAAAGCGCGTTACAAATCAACGTGCGCGAAGAACGTACTTTTTTGTTTTTCCCGTTAATAGAGGCGATTTGAAAACTAGAGCGAAACTAATACGTATTTCGAGCGAGACGCTCGTCGTTCTTCGGAAAGACATTATTTTTCCAAAGTAGTAAACTAATCGCGCGTGAATGTGTATAATATCAACATGGGAAAAACCGTTTGCGCGTGACAAGAATCAGAAAATAAAATGGAATCTAAATAAAAAACGAAAAAACCGACGTTATAGAAACGGTGTTTATTAATTCCTACTCACTTGACCCGGCCGCGTTATTATATTTCGTTACGGGAATCGAATGAGCCGGTCTCGTAGGTAAGATATTATTTTCCGCAAAATTCTTTTTAATTACGTTGATACCTAACAATAATTACATTAATACCTAACACAATTCTCTTAGTTTCGGGCGATCGCGAAGATTCGGTAAATTTTACTACGGAGTAATATTGTTTTTTCGTTTTTCTATACCTAACGTCGTACCTTTAATACTCACAGACAAATAACAAACATTTGGATTGTTCGAACGAACTTATCCAAAACGTATTTTTCGTTGTAATTTTCGAGAAATTCCGATAATTTAATTTTAATATCTAATCGAATATATTTTTTTCGTATTTTATCGACGCACCAAACACTTACAAACACAAACTTATGTTATCTACGTTTAAATAAGTGTTCAGACAAACGGATAATCGCCTAACCTATCCTCGTGATCATCCAATAAATTATAAAGAAAAGCGTATAACCGAACGTTGTTATCGACCTTATAAAATTCGTTTCATTCCGAAATACACGGTCTAAACGTCGTCACGTAATTTTATAAGCGAATAAAGTTCGAAATAAACTTAATTTTGATTTTGGAAACACTACACTACGGTCATAAAAATGTTTCGTCATTCGTCGGGTTCGTTTATCGCGAGTATTTCAAATCGTTAACCTCTTGAAATTCGACAGACGTGGACGACACGCATCGGAGATAGTAGTTGATAAAAATTGTTGTCGTAAACAACGGCGTCGAAAAGGATGAGAGTGTACGAAGCGTAAAGTTTGTATTGCTTTGTTTAGAAGTCAGTGGTATATTATTAATTTCAAACGTTCGAAAACAATAATAATAAATTAAGTTTCGGGAGACTACGCTGAATTGTGAACGAAGTTTATTTCGCGAAAAACTTTCTTTTTTCGCCATTCCTCATAAGGAACTGATAATTAATAATAAATAACAAAGTGTAGTTTTTAATAAATAAAGATAAGGACGGAGCGAAACTTTTTAAGCGTGTTCTTTTCCTGATAAAACAAGACGCGTCAACCGACGAATGGAGAACACGCGATTGTATAATCAATACATTTTGCTCGGAATATAAACGTGGAGATTTCGCCCGTCCGCCGCCGTTCGTTTCATTCCGCCCAACCATCGGCGAACCTTTAAAACGTATTTTACTTAACCCCGTCCGTCGTTTCGAGAACAACGGAAAGTCGTCGATTTCGAAAACGAACGTGCCGGATGCAGGCGTGTTCGTAGGCGAATTTCGTAAACTGGCGAAATAAAATCGTATACGTTAAACAGAATGGAAATCAACCGACGGTAATTTCGGGCGGCGAATTTAAACTTAAAAGCGAACGATAATTCGACCGCGTAATTTCTTTTATTCGCGACGTTGTCGTTTGATTCCGAATAATGAAGAAGACGTTATAAGGATACATCGCACGCGTACGGTACGAATTAAACGTTAAAACGAAAACAGAAAAACGACCGACCGAAAACGTAATAACGCGATAATTTAACATAACGTGATATTTACGCGCGTGATATTTCGCCCGACATAATCGTATTAAGATGACGGATTAATGTATACGGTTTTAATTTCGTTATTCGCTTCTAGTTCGTGTAGTTACAATAATGTACACTTGTACACGTGTTACGGTCGTACGTAATTTCGTCAAAAATTGTACGGCGAAAACGTCGACGAACTAATCGAAATTAAACTGGAAATTAACCGGCGCGCTAACGTATTATTTGTATTTCGTTTGTACGTTACGCCTTTCAATAACGACCACATATCGATCGTGTCGTCGCTGTTTATATTTTTCCGTTCGGGAAATCGTTAAATAAAAACGATAGCTACGACGAACCAAACAATACGTAAGAAAACGATCGTTGTGCCGGTTACCAAGATCGTCGGTACGCCGAGTGTCGTCGCGTTTAGACTACACCGACGTACCGTGTTCGAGATCATTGCGAAGTGTGTGGTTGTTGTGGCTATCGGTTTTTGCGGGCCCGAAACTTATTCGAAGCGTTCGGAACGTAAAATGTCGAATCGTAAATCGCGTTCAACGTGCCGTCGCGTCTAATAATTATTTACGGAACGATCGCGTCGTTTACACTGGCGTCGGTACAACGAAACGATCATTTACCGTTATCGAAGCACTCGGCCCCGGGGAAATAGTGGTCGCGTAGATTAATCTCGTATAGTGGAATTTCGTAACGAAATTTCGTTTCCGTTTATGTTTTTCGGTAAGCGACGTTAAACGAGGAGGGGATGTGGGAGGAAATAATTAACGGAATATACGCCAAAACGCGTCGGCAATTATCGTTACGAACCGTATATATATATGCGTAAATCGCTAATAACCGCGGCGTCGAGTAACGTTAATTCATTAAAATTGCCCACGTTCGGGCGTTACCCGCGGAACGCGACGTTATTACGCGTCGCTCGGCTAATATTGAATAACGTCGGTTATTTTCGTTTGCGGCCGTTATGACCGCCGAACTCTTCACCGTCGTCCGCGGTGCTCCTCCGCTTTTCTCCGTTTACGCGCTCGATTTTATCGATTATTTTCGAGTACCGTACGTTTGATAGTATATTATCCGATCGATTATTTCTCGTGACATTTCGTACGATCCGAAATATGTCCCGGAATGTGTCCGGTTTATCCGCGCGAAAACAATAAACGACGTTTTCGGGAAAGACTACGGTACCGGAGCACGTTACGTAACGTTCACAACGCGCAAACGCAATCGCCCCGGTCTCTAAACTTACGTATAGAGGAAAACGTTTCAATCACGCGTACCGGACCGAGCGAATCATTTATTATTATTTCCGGGCGTTTTCATTTCGACCGAATCGAGTAAATCGTTAAAATCGGTAACGACGTACGTTCGCGCGTTAAAACCGGATCGTTCGGTGTCGATCGAAATCGCGTACGCGACGTCCTTAACAACGATTCGAACGTTTAGTATTGGAATTGCGCCGACGGTCGTCGAGCCCGAAGATTTGCTCTTACGTAATATTACTGTCCCTTCTTCTACTTAAAAAGAATCGTCGTTCGGTAATAAATTTACTACCGTCGGCGACCTCACGGCCACTCCGCGCAATACGTTCCTACAATAGAAACTTACACGATCGCGGGTTTTCTTCGGAACGCGTTCACTAATGTAAAACAAATACGATTTCGCGCATGTTTACTTCGCCGCCAAACGGGTTACGGACATACAAATAATACCGGTTGTTTTCTTCACCGTATGAGCTCGCGTTATTCGTTTTCCGTAGATCACGGCATTCCTAGATCTTCTCACGGGACGTCTCTTAGTTCACTTATTTTATTTTATTAAATACTTCACGTATTTTCGTAACGGTCAATTCAATTTACAATCGTAAATTGTGTCTGTGTGTACGACAGTCTCTTTACGCATTCGTAGTATAGTTTTTATAGTAATATCGTAACACGTTTTTTCTTCCACGCACTATTTCTATGTTGATATGGTCAATAACCGCGGGACAGGTTATAGGTTTGTACAGTTTATTTGGTTACAGGTATCGACGAGATATCAACATTATCTATCCAGCATTACTCCGAACGCGTAATATAACGAAAAAATATTACGTTTTGTTTTCGCCTTTTTTCTGTGTATGGAATATGCATTGTAACTATTTGTACATATTGCGCGGTGATACGGTAATTATAATACGTTTTTAACGCCGAATTAAACGCATTTTGTTTATTTCTGTTCGTCTAAAATTAGCCATCAAACGTGCAGACGCCTATGAAAACCAATAGTTAAACATTCGCCTGTGAAATACGCGACTTCACACAGCGTCTGTAGGCAGGTGCGAAATGGTTATTGTACAGTAATTTAGGCGCGAAACGCGGAGCGCACGCACTCTCTATCATTTATGTATGGGCATTAATAACACGGCGTACTGCCGGTAGAGCGTGTTAAAACTACACGCGTACAATTCGGACGGCCGTAGCGAATTATTATCGACGAAATCGCAGCATTTTCGTCCATTGTATCGCAGTGACAATGTTCAAATGACTTCGCAGAGTCGCGGGCGTTGTGTCGGTTGGTTTAGAGCGGACCTCACTTGGCCGTAGTATCGCAATATTCGTCTATATTTGGAAGCGACGTTTTCGAAAGTGACCAAACGCCGTTAATTTCTGTGTAGTTTTACTCGAATGTTTGATGAGAAATTACGACGAGAGGTATTCGAACGTTTTGAAAATATTATGCCCTCGAGTTCGCGCGAATAATTAACGTATTAACATTAATCTCGACAAATATCGCGTTTCGTTAAACGGGTTTTCGCTCTTTAAAAAAAAGATATTTACGTGATCGTATTACGAAAATCTACAATAATCCGACGTTGTAAAAGCTGTAGTAATTCGAAGCGTTCCATCGACACCTTCCTTATAGTATTCGGATTATTGGAAAAACACATATCCGGTTTACAGACAGGTTGTTCAATTTTTCGAGACCGTCGTAAAAACGGCGAAATATATTTTATGAAATAGGCCCCGACGAGACGAAAACTGCGTTTTAATGTGTTTGGTCCGTCACGAGCCATATCATTGTGTATAATATTTAAATTTCGAATAACGACAATAGATTAATTATAATTGAAAGCTAATAAAAAAAAAACAACAATAGATTTTGTAATTTTTTTTTACAAATTTCGTTATACATACGTATATATTTTATATTATATGTACAAATTTACCTACGTTAAACATTATATTGTAAACATAATAAACTAAGGCCTATATGGTTTTTTCGAATTTTAATATTTACATTAACGATACGGGCTAGAATTTCCATATATATAATATTTATCAATTTATGGTCATTTAATAAGGTAATTTTAACAAGAATGAATATATATATAGCAAAAATGGTTTTTCACTTTATTACGGTTTCATGTGTTCAACAGTTATTTGGAACTACATAAACGTAATTAAACGTATTTATTTTTCCGTATATCCGATAAACAATTAATACAAATAAATCCGCCAATTTTATTTCGTTTATTTAACCGAACGTCGCTTTGAACACAGAAAAGGTTCCAGGCGTGTATTCGTTTTACCTAAAAACCTTTTCGAATACGAACTTTAAAAAAAAGAAACCAAATATCGAATCGACGAAACGGTTATAGAAATTGTCGGTTTATTTTAATTCGCCAAAACGTCAAAGGTGATATAGTACAATCGCGTACAACTAATAACGCGAGTAATTTACCGAACGTAATTTCGACAATTTCTCGTATTGAAACGTTTTATCCTCGATTGAATACCGCGTTTATAAAGTATATATTAAATCGAAGTTTAAACTAAATTGTATTTGTATTCGTATTTTTAATAATTAAATTTGTTTTTAACGAAATATTTCGGTCAAAAACGAAACGGAATATACTCCGTGATAATTCTAAAATATTTATCGTACTGTAGTGTGTGTGTGTGTGTGTGAGCGAACATAGCTTAAGGACATCGGGAACAGTTGCGTTAAATCAAAGAGCGTGCTGTTAAGTACAGCGTGGTTGTACGTTTGGTATAGTTTATGCTCGCTACAAAAATGTGGAGCCGCTAATTGATTGGTTATTATCGAAGACGCGCGCGTATTTAATAAATGTCGAAAACGTACGAAAATCCTCGTGAAAAATGTCAACGTGTTCGATTTAGAAACGGACGATTTTCGTATTTTTCAAAAGTTTCAAACGTGACACGTGTTATATAATACGTTCGTAATTATTCGCCGTACGCGTTATTATTATATATTAATTCGCGTCGGTCGATTAAAATCGATTTCGAATACAAGTTGCTTTCGTAATTCGAAAAAATTCCCCGAAATTTCCGCTTAAGTAACTCGTACGAACAGTGTCAAAATGTACGCGCCCGTGACCGTGGTATTTATTATTTTCTAAATCTGCCGTTTCGTCGAATTGTATAGAAAACGTACATTACCGTCCGGAGTTCACCTGACATAATTTTATACGCAGCCGACGTTTTACACGCCGGAACATATTCTAACGTACCGTTGGATTATTTCGTGCTCTTACAAATAAACCGTCACACACACACACACACACACACACAACGCGTACAGATATTCGAGGATGGAACTGAAAGCTACGAGTCGGGTCGAATGAGAATTCGGTTACTTTGATGTCGTCTGACCTAAACAAATTAGATAATGGCAGACGTATACGCGCGCACGCGTTTACAACTTGCCTATCCCTCTCTCTCTTTCTCTATTCGGAAAGTTCATAATTTCATCAAGATGCATTAGCCCGGTACGATAGACGGTCTCCCCTCGTCTCCGTTACTGTGACCCGAAACTCCGCGGCGAATAATACGAGCAGACAACCAGTAAACAGTTTCAATCAAAGTCTATTGTAGCGCGTACGAACTATATAATTTGTTCGCGTTTACGCGCGTAACGTAGCGTTCGATAGCCAAACGAAATACCATTTTTACGTAAATAGCGCCGCCGGTCCAGTAGCCGGTTTATATCTGCGACGGTCCGACGTTAACGCGTTATTCCGGAGGGTTATGTTCGTAACGCGAATATTCTAACGAAGCGAATCAATTTAGATTTTTATTACTCGGGAATACTGTAACCACGCTACGTTCCCAGTGCAGAACCCTTGTAACGGTGTGTGTCGTTCGTATATAAAACTTTTAGACTACCATAGTTACTTTTATAACGTCGTTACGTTTTAGGAATCCGAAAGATTTATGTAAATATGTTATATATACCTGTTTTAGAAATTCGCTTATCCTCCGACGTACGTACAAGGAAGAGGGATATATTTCGCGTTTAACCGTTTAACGTATACCAAATACGAGTAAAATAAAACGCGCGCGTATTTCTATGTTCTTTTTGCTACAGAATAAATTATATTTTACCTAATACTATCGAATTTTATGGATCGACGAGATAAATAGCCGAAATCGCTATTTTCGTACGACCAATTATATTTTTGATTTTATTTAATCGTCGATTAAACAATTTTTTATTTGACTATTTTGAGTTTTTTTTAACTATATTATCGATACGTTTTAATTGTAAAAAACGCTTTTACTAAAATGACGAAGGTTTCACCGTTCGTTTTTTAAACGGATTTATAACGTCATTACACGTGTTTGGAAACGTAATATAATACGCAGGTAAGCGGGTTGTAATTACGAACGGATAATAATCAAAACGATCATTTTTAGAATAAAAATTCAATAGTAATATTACGTAATTTCGTCTACGGAATTATCGGGGAAATATTATATGAATCGCGTTGTCTATTCAGAATTGGACAATTTTGTTTATTTTACGGAATACAATTTCGGAATTAAAGAAGTATACGGGCTAATGAGATGTATGCAGTTTTAAATTTCGGTCGGTAGTTACATTCGCCTGGTTCGCGATCTACTTTTATATTAATGGTTTTACTTTCGAAACATACTCCGCGAAAAAAAGAAAAGAAATAAATAAGAAAATAACGGGAAAAACTGACTTAATCCGAATGTTTCATCTTCATTTAAGAGGATCAAAGTTTTACGTATACTTTTTGATTAAAAATTGTACTCGGTCCATTAAAAAAGTTCTCGGGGCATTAAAAATTTGTTCGTTAATAAAAAAAAAAATTACTATTTCGTATCGGACTCGAACGGGCGGTAAAGCGTTATAATTTTGTACTTCGCCGACGTTAGTTGCGTCGGACATTAATCCCGTGGAGTCCAGAAATTAAATGGCGTACGAGAATTTAAAACGATAAAACGCTCGCCGATAAAACAAAAAAATATTACTCTATTTGCTCGTTCCGTGCTTGTTCGGTTCGTACATTTTCGCGCGCGTTTCGTTTATCATTTATTTTACGTCTATCTACTGTACACCAGACGCTCAAACACGATGTTTGTATTATATATTTCGTATAATTAAACGTAATATTACATATTTTTATATTTCGTTGTATCGTCGTACGAATAAAATCCGTGGCCGTACGCGGTCCGTTGGTTTGTGCGTCGTGGGGTATTGTAGAGCGATTGTAAGCGTCGGCGTACAAGTGCGACTAATTCGATCGGTCGTGTTCAACATTAGCGCGGTCATGTTCAACTAGGCGACGTTCGGCGGTTATCGTTTAGTCCGCTTCTAATCCCGAAACGTCGATTGTTTCCGAGCTTGCCCGTCCCATCGTTGTCGGGTTTGCGCACCAGGAATTGAACCGGCGTGGTCTGCGACGTTTCGGCTTTGGCGGATCGTAAATCCGGGTTTCGAACGCTGACCTATCGTCCACCCCGTCCTGTGCGAAATTCGGGCACCGTGGTCGAAACGAGCGTGATAATAGCCGAAAATGATCGTCGGGCGACGGAACGGACGAACCGATTGATTACGAACACGCCCCGTAGCTGTCGAAGATGGAACGTCGGACGCACGCGACCGGTTTGGCTGTGACGCCCCGCCGATTGTTTCTACGAACGTCGCGCGGCATCGTCGAAAGCAACACGTGGCTGTTCCCGGGAAACGCCGTCTCCGCGTTTAATATTAATTTTCGCGAGTGTCGACGACGGACACGGAACGCCGCGAAATTAATACGCCCGCCGCTATAATAATTATCGCGAATCCCCTACGCGTTTTCTTCGCGGGCGCCGTGGGCTTGACGCGCGTAGGGACTAAAGCGAATATCCGTGTACGCGCGATATTGAACGTCGGGAAGTTATTGTTTTCGGGGAAACATCAAACGGTCGCGGGAAGGTGTTTGACGTGTGTACGCCCGTATACGATTTTCCGTGCGACGAACCACGCGATGTGTGTGTGTGTGTGTGCGCTTATATTGTTGTAGACCGCGGGAAGGGTTATCGGCGTGCGTCGGAAGCGCTTAGGGGGTATAACAAAGTTTCGGTACCTGGAAATCGTGTCCGGAAACGTCTCCCGCGGAGACGGCACGGCTCACCGACGACTCCGACAGTTGGCTCGTATTTAGCCGAGCGCGTTTCGTTCGGCTACGTACGCGGCAAACACACCGACAATTAGACTTATAAATGATACCGTGCACCGTGTCTGGCGGCATACACACATAAATAACCTTTCGTTGGCGATTATTTTTCCGTTATTTATTCGGTACCTCGGAACGGCGGCCATAGTTTAATCGGTTTGGTTAGGCCGTGCCGCCGTTACGTTGGCCGGGACATTTTTCGTGCCGTGTCCAGCGACGTCCGTGACATTCCGAACAACGGCGCGCGAAATTCGTACGAACATTCGGACGTCGATTTCGGATCACTATAGTAAAAAGGCGCGAGTTTTTATTGTACGGTCCGGCGACATAAATCGGTTTATCGCGTGAAACGCCGTTTCTCGCGAAAACAACGAACCAATATTACGGTTTATGATTTAGTTTTGTCCAAACGTCAAGCGTACATAAGCCGACATTATTATCGAATATTACGTAAATATATCGTACGTATTATTTGTAACTACGGCGTTAACGATTATAACCATTTGCGCGTAACGTTTATACGCGTAAACATCGACGGATTTTCCTCTTTTCATTTTATTCCGAAACCGTCGCGTTTGTACGTCACCATATCGCGTTCACGTGCGATATGTGCACGTCGTTCTGTACGTACTCGTCGGCATTAAACGGTCCGTGGTTTTGTCGCCCGTTCGAACACGGCTCCGATAAAACCGTCGGAAAAGCACCGCCGCCGGAAACGTACGTAAAAACGTTCGCGTCGTTTCGTTAGTACGACGCGGCATCGTCGACCGGTTAATTTTTTCCACGCCAACGAACTCGACGTATTCTCCGGGAGAACCAACTATCGAGTTTCGTATTTATTTACGTCGAAATTCGATAGACAACGATATCTGGTAAGTGGCGTCGATTATAAATAATCGAACGACGCCGGCGAAACTCGCTACAAGAGCGGCCATTGGTGAACGAGGCACACACAACAAGCGCGTTTAAATAAACGGAATTCGTGTAATAAATTTAACGACGGGATTGTACTTTCAATGAACTGCCGCTAGCGCTCGATTCAAACTTTCGGTCCAAACTTTTATTACATTACTCTGGTATAAAACTCGACGCCGGAATAAAAGAATTAATGTTTCCGGGCCCGCGGATTAACTAAAATTTCGACATTTCCAAGCGCGTAAACTTTCTTCACTCGAATAGAACCATTTAAGACGAAAATATTGTTTAAGACAAGTTTAGATAAACACGAAAATTTTAATGGAATAGTTTTTGGAACGTTTCCGCGGTCCCTTTGGCCTTTCGTCGTCGTCGTCGTCGTCGTCGTCACCGCAAGTAGGGCGGCGGCTCAAGGTACCGTTACGACTTTATCATACTATATTTCGTGAGGCCTCCTCGATAATAAACCTATGTCTTTTAATTAGTAGCCTCCTAACGGTATTGTCGTACGTTGGATCACGATCATACGCGAACATTTAAATCCCCGCGATTATATTACCGTATGATATTTATTCGGATTTTAGAAAATTGCCGTTTACGTCGTTAATACTCTTTTAACGGATATTGAATTCAGTTTTTTTTTCGAACCGATTAGTTTCGTTTAGGAAAACGGAACGCGTTCCACGGATAGTTTCAAAATCGACGCGTTAATTCTTCTCGCGATATTTTCGTTACTACGAGGTCCTACGACACACACACACATGTACAACAAACGCGGGTGGATATTTATTTTATATTCTATAAAGAAATAAAAAATGTCTCCATAGACGTAGTCGTGGAACGCCGCGAGAGGTATTAGAGGTAAAACGGTTTTCGAATTATTACGGCGACGAATCGGAATAGTTTCGCGCGCAACGCACTTTTGTGCATTAAACGCTACTGTGGTCGGACACGGGAATCGGTCATTACCGTTGACCCGTTGACGGATAAGGTGCCGTGGCGATGTGGAGTCAACGATGGAGAGTCGCCGCGCGCGTATATTACGTGGAATTTACGTACAAAAAGGGCATAAGCGGACGTGTGTAGCTGGTGTGACGGCGGTGAGTGGAGGGGTTGATGGGGTGGGGAAGGTAGAGACTCTTCTTAAAGTCATTGAAACGCTAGTGGCGGATAAAGGCGGAGAAGGGTCATTTCGCGAGCCTATCGGAACGCGGGGCTTAATGAAAGAGTAGGAAAATATTTAACCGGCCACCGTTGTCGGCTTACCCGTTACGTATACTCGCGCGTAATTATGACCCTAGGACGACGTTTCCCGTTATAATTCGGACCTCCGATACTCTTTATAATTATCCGTATACCCTAATAATACGTTATTATTTCCGCCGTTTTGTCTCGCGCGGACCTTTGAGCCTAGAAGTTAGTTATGTGTTTCTAACGAACGAACGACGAAATATTTCTACCAACGAACGCAATATAATTATAATTCGTCGCGATTAGCGTTAGTAGCGTACAATTTAATTCTTTTCTCGGCTTCGTTTTATTTCGGATTTTTTTGTCGGGAATATAACTGCGTGCGCCGTACGTCAACGTTATCGAATCTGTTTTAAAATTATCATTGTTGATGTTCTACGGAGCATAATATTAACTCGGGCCTAATTAGCGTCTGGGAGATCTCGGTGGTAAAACTGGATACGTCCGAAATGGATACAACGACAATTTTTACTTCTTTTTTTTCGAAAATTTTTGATTATTCGTCTTTATCTGCCTTACGCTTAAAACGACGTTAAATCTTCATTTTCTGTTTCCGTTTTACTAACGGACAACAAAGCGAAGTGTCTTTATTCAAAATTCGAAAAATAAAACGTAAAATTCTCGATACGCTCGTTTCGAAGATGGTATTTTTATAATCTATAATCGTAATAAAAACTTAGAAATATTGAATAAATTTTGAAGTAATTTTTGAACGATATTTATCATATTGGTTTATTATAACAAAGGGCTAAGCGTCGTTCGGAATCGTTTTTCGAATACATACGCTAACTTTACCGTGGTAATCCAAAACGATTAGGTAATTTGTTTGAACCGACATTTACCGCATACGCTACGGTTTACGACGTTTTTTATTTCCATTTTTCGACCAAAAGTCGGGCGACGAAAATTCGTAGTATTTTACATTCTATAAGCAATTTCCGACAAAAAAACGTTCGTCGGTTTACGCGATTTATTATTATTTCGCGGACGGTCATATGTTTTTCGTCCACGTGAATAACCGACTATATATATGTATGTATAGGGTTTCTCATATTTTTGCCGTTGACTTCAAACTATTTCGAAGTGGCTTTCTCCCCTACCTTTCCAAAGCGCTTTTACGATCTACTTTGAACCGCGTACGTGATACGAGTTCAGAGAATGGCCGTAAAAGATAAGAGTTTCAGCTCGCTATTAATTCGCTCGTATTTAAATTATCCTTTACGCTTTTGTTTAGCCAATTCTCGATCTTACGATCTCGGAACACAGTCCTTCCTGTCGTTTCGAAAAATAAAGGTAGTGACCAAGGAAACCAATTTGCGTTCGCTGTTCTATTATTATTTTAGGCGCTAATGTCACCGTAAATCAATAACAATTTGTACGCGATTAAAATGTACGCGTAACGAATACGGCGATTTGTACGTCCAAAGAAGTTTGGTTATTTTACACTTCTAGTTTGCCATTGACGAAGTCGAAATTAGTTTATTTTCAATTTGGTCAATTGACGCGTCCGCTTCGTGTTTATATCGACCAAAAAAAGACTGAATCGATCAACGGCCGTAGTAATATCCAATACACTATTGATAATTGTTCGTCGCCGATTGGAACGTTTACGTCATTCGCTTAAGACCCAAATAGGTTTTTTCTCATTTCGCTCTCGATTTCGGTTCGTCAATTTACAAAATTTTACCGCTCGAAACATATAATAATATAAACGGTATTCGATTCAGTCGATTGTTAAAAAAAACTTGGCGCGATTGTCTATTTAATGATCGATCTATACTAGAAATCGAACATAATATAATATTATTTATCGGTGTATATATATATATGTGTGTGTGTGTGTGTGTGTGTGTGTGTGTGTGTGTGTGTGTGTAGTGTCGTCCAATAATAATTATCGCGCGTGTTGACGCGTACGCGAATCAGGCAGACTTTATATAATACGCCACACAGTCGTGTTAGTTCGTCAGACGTTGGATGTGTTTATGAATGAACGAATACAAAACGGGCGACTGCGACGACGAAATTGAAAGGCTCAACATAAAGGCTCGACTGAGATTTTTTTTTTTAATTTCCGGGAGAAAAAAAAAATATATATATATATATTCACGTCGTCGAGGGATTGGATGACTGGTTGGTACGCGCGCGTTATGCAAATAAAACCGTTCGCAAGAACGGTGCGATTGGTACGAATTTGTCGATTGCGAAGTGTCTTCGACGATCCGAATTTTTTAACATTTTTTTTCCCCCTATTCAGTATAAATACGTATATTCGAAGAGCTCTCAAATTTGCAATGCCAATTTCTGTTCGCCTCCAAACGGTGAAGAATCTTTAAAAAAAAAAAGGTCCCGCGTTCCGTACGCAAACTACGTCCACGTATTCGTGGAAAACAAATACGTATTATTTTCGATTTACTGCGTTCGAAAGTAGTTTCTATCGTACGGCGTTTCGAATTCGCGGTTCGCTATCAAACGACACCCAAAACTCTTTGTCGGAATTTCCAATTGCGATTCGTCGCGTCCAAAATCGATATAATTTCATTTTAGATTCGTTCGCTGTACAGCACCGTTTTCAACGTTTCCCGTCGTTTATGAGACGCAATTTTCGGGCGCGTACGGAACAGACACTCGCAGTTATCGCTCCCCAACCTGCACAACGAGTTTTCTCGGACAGAAGTCGTTCGTGATTTATAGTCGCGTGGCAACGCTTCGGGTGACGGCGTGAGTGATACGGTTGTGCCTCACGTGGGTCGAATGCGAAATCCGTTCGTCGCACGTGATTTACAGTGCAAATATATATATAGCGGAGTCCGTGCGTAAAACATTTTTAATGCGTAACGATTTCGACATGTGTAACGTACAAATGCCCGATGATCCTAGCGAATTTTCAAATATCGTGAATCGAAAACTACGGAAATTACTGGTTTTCAAAACCCGGAACGTTATCATTTGCAAATACGCTCGTTACGAAAACGTTTTAACATATATATATATATATATATATATGTACGTATATCGTCGTTCATATTTCCTATTCCATTTTCACTACGTTCTAAAAATCGTGACTGTAGTATGAGCGTAAAGTCAATCGTCAGTCTACGGTGATTTTTCAACTATTTACAATACGTTATAATCGAATAGTTTTTACGTACTGAATTTTGTATATCTATCGGCACAGTCCACCGTATCGATATTAGTGTTGTTACGAGAGTCGAAATCGTCGCGATCTCGTCCGGAGAACGGGAAAAGGACCAGCCAGTCGTGAACTGAACGCGTCGACGAGCGGGTTGAATTTTATGTACGTTGCGTTTAACTTGTTATAGCCGTCGCGTTTTTATGCACGAAACGGACGCCTTTTATCGAACAGTGATCGAATACTTATAACGATTCAGAAACGCGATAAAACTACGCCGACCTTTTAAACTTTTAAGTAATTTTGTATGGTTTGAAGGACAGACGTATCGAGTTAAAAATATATTTAATACGGTTTATTAGAATAAAGCGTACTGTCGTCGTGAGTGGGCGAATGTGCGAGCAAAGTATAGAAATAATGATTATTCGAAATGGCGCGTACGCCGGCATTCGATATAGTTACGAGTACAATTGTAGTTTTTACGTTGTTTTCGAATACAATATCAATTACGGTCGAATTAGAAATAAATAAATCCGATATAGCGCGATAACAATGAAATGAATTCCGACGTTACGGGTAGACTCGATTTCGTTTTTAATTTGAGTTTTTATTTGCGCGGAGCGAAAAAAGTTTTCGGTCGGTTAATGAGTTAAATTGAGTATTGGGCGCCAACTATATGTTACACTGTTTACTCTTCGGTCACGCCATTCTTTGTTATCTATTACTATTCCAGTCGTCAGTTATACATACACATAAATATATATATTTATACGTAAAATGACGAAATCGTATTGATCTATTGTCATATTTAAATTCTATCAGATTCGTTTAAATGTGACGACTAGCGAAGGAAAATAATATCAAGGGAAATACGGGGTTTCTTTTCCTGAAACAGACGTCAGTTCGCGAATTTCTACGTCAAGTCTGAATTTGTACATTGGCGCGTAAAATTATAATATATATATATATATATATATATTGACGTATATCGCCGGTGGCTGTGTTTTTAAGGCCGCCGGAAGTAGTGTGAACGTTATACACTTTATGTGATACGTCCTCTCGAATTTACGATGTTTCCTTAGGAAAGGTTTTAAACAATATTGTGTGCCCATTTTTCGAAAATACTCGAGAAAATATCAAATACGTAAGTGGAACCGAATACTACGAAAAGTGTTTTGAATTTTCTCCGAGACGTCGAATACGAGTACCGATCGAATACATTGTTTAAAGTTATATTTTCGATTCTCGTTTCGGTATAAATTCGGCGAGCAAATGTTCACATTATAGTCGAGAATAGTGCCTCAACTAGATTGATCGAGGGTTTTCGTAACTTTTATTTCATTTACGATCGAATCGTTTAACGTTATGAAATTCAAAATTTACCGATCAACCGACCAATTTACCGTATAACTTTTTAATCGTAATTTAGATTTTTTGCCGCGATCAAACGTCGAGATCAATTCTAATTTTGTTAAACGTAACCGGCGAATCGCGCCATTTTTTGTACATTACGTTTTATTTTAGTAAATTGTAGCGTTTCGTCATTTCTTTCGTAAAACGTTTTGTTTTTATCAGCATTTTCGAACAAGTTGACATTTTCGAAATTGCGCGAATGGCAGCGTGAAATTTCGTAAACGTTAATTAATTCGAATTGTCACAGCGAAAATTGAAAATATCTATTGATTTTCCACCGACTATTACGTGATATTACCTTCAAGAAAGCGTTCGACGGTCAAAATCTGACTGCCACAGAATGCACGCGAGTTTTATACAACAGATTTGGAGGCCCGCGATGTATGTCCACACGGCCCGTGTGCAACGCGCACTCTGTCACCGGCATTGGTCTAGAGCGCAATGTACGAACTTGTCGCAACGGTTAGGTTATCTGATTGGGAAACATTCGCATATAATGTACGACGGGAAAAGTCGTCGACGTAACGCGCGCGATCCGCGTGGCCGGGAAAACGGCGTGAACGCGAATTCGCGGTCCGTTATTAGGGGAGAGACATAAAAAACCGGTGGACTGAAATTCTCACGTAACGGGGTGGTGTACCTGTTATGTTCGTCGCGCGGAACGTGACTCGCGGAATATACGTCGTTTATTTCGGCACCCGTTCGTCATAGTCGGGCGTTGACCATACAACGCGAATGTCGTGTTTGGTAAAAGATTTGTCCCACTGGTGTAAATCTCAACTACGCGCGTATGTCATACATATATCGTAATGCCGTAGTAGTTTAAGCGTAGAATGGTTTCCGGGGAAACGACGCGCTCTCTAACCGGCGTCGTTCGTGCCGAACGTGGCACGTGGACCGACGCGCCGTTCCGTGACACATTAGTGGCGTTACGGACGACGGTACACGACGAATTGTTTTCGTTTTGAATTCATTTCGGACGCGAATCTCGGAGAACCGATAAAATAATACTCGCGCTAGTGAACCGTTTTCGGACGGTGTTTTACCCGAAGCGTCGAACGGTAACGGAATATATATATATTTTCGTGCCCTTCTCCCTCCGCGTGCACCTCTCGAATACGCGCCTTTACAAGTCGCGCGTCCTTCGAGTAGTATTACGACGTCCCGCCGGGGAATACCGTGCGCATAACAAACGGTATACGGAGATAACGGCGAATTGTCGACGAGATTGTGTACTTAAAGCTGACGTCGTAGGACGTTTATGCGACAAACGATATATATATATATAATGTACACACGTACACATAAGTATATGTATTCAGCTGCTACTTTCGGAGAGAGCTTTCGGTTAGTCTCTGTTGTACACATAACATACTCACGCATACGCATTCTTCGAAGATCCATTCGAATACATTATGATATGGCGTGTGTGTGTATACGTGAGTAGAAAGGTAGGCGCTGTCATTTTTTGCGCGAGAGGGAGAGAATCGAAATGATTCGCGCCCGACAAACGGGTCGTCTACCCGACGACATTGTCGTGCATAAATTATATCGCCCGCCGGCCCGGTGGCCGCAACTACGACGGTATAAAGCGCACGCACGCGCCACATACACTTATGTACGGGCACGCGGACATATTATTATTATGTCGTCGTCCGACGTCGGTTAATCGTAAGTTAATAACGGACGAAGAACGGGCGCGCCGCGTTTAAATCGTACGGATTAACGGACCGAGCACGTAAAGTTCGGACCCCAAATGTTTTCGACCGCGCCGCGTAATATTATAATTATTACGTACACGTACGTCGCGGCGTGCCTAATTAATTTTCGACCGCTCTGTTATTAAATTTAACGACTATGGGCCGGTACGAGCGCTCTCGTCCCGTTATTCTTTTTACCGTGTCCCCGTGTATGGTCTACTCGAAACAAATTAAAAAACCGCGGAACAATAAAACGTAGAGAATTATCACGAAAACGAGCGAAATATACGGGGCGGTGGTTCCAGGACGAACTATGATGACGAACGACTACAGAATGGTTTGGTCTTACGGTCGGTCCACCGTGTTTTAGTTTTATATATATAAATAATCGTAGGGTTAAACTAATCGTGTTTATATAATAAATTCGGTACAATTATTTTTTAGCCGTGTTTAGCAGAAGGGACAAACCCGACGTTTCTTGTTTTTAATCGAACCCTTCCCGCGAAAATAAGGAATCTCGAATAATTTTCGGAAACGAAATTTCGATAGTGATACTTCACGTAATTTAAGCTAAACTCTTTCAGCTTCATTTATCACGTTTAAGGGTGTAAATATAGTAAAATATTTGGCCTATCTTAAATATTATTGGTCATTGGTCAGCTCACAAATTTTGGTTTCGCTTATATGTTACCGTTCGGGGGAACGTCTTTCATTTTTCACTCGACACGATCGTTTCCACAGAGGGTACGTAGTTTCGTTGTTTATATTATTCATACGGATGGTGGAATAATCGTTAATACAGGGGGGGGGACATGTCTTATGTCATCATCGATCGTTCTCCGTAGATCGAGGTTTTTTTAATGTACTTTGTTTTACGTTCCGCGGTCAACGGACGTTTTCGTTCGATTTATTATAATTGCACTTTGTACGTAATAATTATTCGTCGACTACCATCGATCGTCGTAATTGCGAATATTGTCAGCTATTATCTCGTAGTGCAAATCTCGTATGTAAATCCCATGCACTGTCATCGTTAACTACGTATCATGACCGTATGGCTAACCGAGTGTGTATTAACCTCGAATAAGAGTTGCGCGATAGCGACATCATTTTTCAGATTGTTACGGACACTGGGGGCGTTACCGAAGTTTCACTCTAATCGCTAACAGTAGTCCGTCATTCGAAAACGTTGATTAGGTTTTCATTGGGCGCCACCGTACGTTTATCGATTCGATTATAATAATAGTAAATTATTACGAACGTGTAATACAATAATTAAGAACGTTTAGTACTTTTACGGTTAAACGCGTTATCTTAATAACGCCATATTCAATACTCGATAGTGTATACTATGTATATATATATATATATATATATATATATATATATATACGAATACGTGTTGTGTGTCGTGCGAAGATTTACTTATTCAAAGCGTTGGGGGGTTAAACGGGATTTGCATCATCGTACTGCTTTAAACAAGTAATTAGTAAATCCTCGTGAAACATAGTGTAATTAAACCGCGCGTATACAGCCGTAAATCAATGCTAGAACTTGAAACTTTGTGCACTTTAATATAGTCGAATATATCTATATATATATATATATATATATATATATAATTAATTAGGTAACAACAATATTTAAACGTGTAGTGTAAAGACGTAAAAATTTAACGTAGCGTCCCGTAAATAACGGGCTATTAGAAACGACTATTGTGCGTCATAGTATTACACGAATTCGTCGGTATATCGTTGTTTCCGTTTATCCCGACGATAAATACGTAGTTTTCGAGCGTTTAACATAATTAATTAACTATAGTAACAAATCTTACGGCCATTTACCGTATGTTCGTTAAAAAAAACTCGCGAATAAATTCGGTACGGAAATTAGCGAAATACGAACAATTTTACGCGCGCGTCTACGTAAAGAAGCGTAAATAATATAAATTGCCACGATATTCGACGCAGATTTGAGCCTCGGGGAAATATTAATTTTTTTATCTTTCGGAGTAAAACTCTCGATCGTATTTATGTAAAACTGTGGAGTCCCCGTAGGTCTATATTTTATGGTACACGTCATCGGAGATGTATATTAAATATATATATACATAATCTTTTAAATCGTAATAACGTAAATTATATATATATGTCTTTCCGTACTTTATGCCTGTATAAAAGTTGTTCAAAGTGCGCGAGTTTAAAAAGTTTTCTATTTCCCGAGCGATTTAACACGTGACGTCCCGAATTATTCCAACGAACGCCCGTATATAGTTTACTGCAGCGTAATATAATAACGCGAACGCGTGTGTCATCTTCAGATTGCGGTTCGAGATTGTGTATGTGTTAAATACGCTCGCGTCTCCCGAGTAATATTTACCGTCGTTTAATTTACCGTCCTCGTCGCACCGACTGTCGAAAACCGCGAACGCGTTTAATACCGAGCCAATAAAAACGGTCTGTCACCCGTTGCCGCGGATTTAAATACCGTCGACCGTTTGTTTTTTATCACTTAAGTGGGTTTTTGTTCTCGACCTGTCCGTTATCGATATAGAGCGTTCGGGCGGGGAGAAGGGCGAACGAGATATCGTACTAAAATTATTACGAAACGAATTGACGAGGAGAAATGTCGAGGTTTTTTTTTATTCGTAATATCGCGGATTATTTACTTTTACGCGGTTATTTTTACGAATCGCCATATCACGGCTTCGAAAACAACGGCCAAATGATATTGTAGTCGGTTTGCTTACTTATGTAGTCATTAGTGGGCGGGCCAACGTTTGAATAATTTACGACCGTGTTCGGTAGAACTTCGCGATTTCTTCTATGGTGTTCGTACGAGGCGATTAAATAACAATCGGTTAAGCGTAACGCGATTTGATAACGAACAATATGGACACGGGCTACGCGCCTTAAGTGTTACGGAATACCCGACGTTTCGGTAAAACACGAAGTACACTGGTACGCTAATTTATAACACGCCCGCGTGGCGTTCTCGAGTAAACGTTGTTCTAATTATTGCCGTATTATACGGAAAATGTTTAATTAAATAAATTATTCTTAATTATACCGACGCGCGACCTTAAAAATAAAACTACAATTCGCCGCCCGCTCACACGCCACTTCACAGTCGAACGTGGTTAAATGCCGAATGGCATGACCGTATTAACGTCTTATTACGTTCAACTATAAGGCGATATTTGAACGCGCGGGTCTCTTGGCGTGTTACGATAACGTCTCGCTACTGTAATAAATTTCACCTAGAAAACGTTCGTCCAGTTAAATTATACGTTATTAAGCGCGTTTGAATACGACCATTTTTCGTTTTCGTTTTTTTTTTTTTTTGGAAATCGGCCGTGCAGTCGACACGATACGCTGTATTACGTAATTGCCTCGTGGAATGTTTTTTAATTACAGTCGAATTATCGTGAAACTGTACGTACGATTATTTTGTTAGTTTACACCAACGCAAACAGAATATTCGTTAATTATTGTTTAAAGCGCCTTCTTTGACGGTATTTTTAAAAGAATTATTTACAAACTTTTCGCGAACTAGTTTACTGTTTGGAACCGAGAGATATAATTAAAAAATTACTATTTCGGACCAAAATTGTGTTTGAAAGTTTCGTATGGTTACGTCGGAAATAATAATTGTAAATAACTCGCGAACAAACCGACGACATATTCTCGTATCGCCAATAATGTACACAAGTTATTCGCGTATCGTATTCTATTTTTTATTTTAGTATGTATACGTTCATTATTCAAACGATATAAAACTGAATTTGATTGTGAGTCAGTCGAAGACCGTCGTCGTCATCAATAATACCATTGACAAGTATAATCCTAAAATAAATATTCGATTAAAATTCGAATCGGTTATTTTTCGATCGTCGAATTTTATAATTTTTACAGTGAAACGCGTAATTTGATCGCGAACCGTTAACAGTATGATTTTTACCTTTGACCGTTTGAAAAAGAAAGAAAATTTTATTTATATATATATTCTGTAGAATAGTAATGTAAAACATCGAGAGCACTCGGATTAGTGAAACCTTTTACTGTTACTAATATTGCGAGGTGAATGGGAGGCTACAAAGTGTGCCCTAGCATCAAATTCTGAAATTACAAAGAATCAATTCATCGAACAATGACATACAAAAGTGAGAGGGAGGAAGTTAATGGGCGCGTTTAACCCTCCGACAAATATTAGTTATTGATTACGAATTTTAAAAATCGTTATTTATAGCGAATATAAATACGAAATATATCGTTTCTGTTACTTTTATCCCTTGTTGTTTTCGTTTTTATAGGCGTGACGTGTTATTCTATTATCGTATAATTAAGTGTTCGTCGCGATTTCAAAACAATATTCTAACCAACACGAAAGGCGTTAGTATTGATAATGGTAATAAAATATGTTCGTAATTTTATCACGCCAACGTAAAACAAAAAAATTTCGGTCTAATTTCCAAGTTGGATTTTGATTTTTGTCGCGACAATATTACGCGATAAAACTATTATCGCACTAAATATATGACGTGATTAGTTAATTTGCCGTGATCTGCGAGTTCTGGAATTATTAGTTGTACGAATAATATTTAGTCAAGTATTTTTTGAATATGCACGTTCGACTCGCAATAAAAAATATTGATTTTGAAACGGAAAAAGTTAGATCGTGCGACATAAAACAATTAACCGATATTGTTCGATTACTAAAATTAAGCCAAACACGTTTGAAACCAACAAGTATTTTCGGGTCTATGGTTATAATGTATTTTTAAAAATTGCTTTAATATCTGTATAAGTTTCTAGGGGTATTAGATATGACGATTAAATATTAAAGTGGATTAAATTTTCAGCGATATGATAATAATTTTTGGTATTATAAAATTTATAAATGGTAGTGACATGGAACGACGATTTACCTCTAGCAGTGGACGAAAAGACTGGAAACGGTTTGACTACAAATTACGCGAAAATATAGAAAATATTCGAATAAAATATCAAATAAGCGTAAATAATTTTTAACATACCTGTTAAACTTGTACCGCCGGGAGCTCTTCGTTAGCCATTAGCCTACTGACGTAAATATATACATATATATCGGAACTTCTAAACACCATCCTTTCGCTTATTCTACGTACGTCATTGAAAATTCGATAAAAAAGAACCCGTGGAATATTTTGTTACCGTTGATTTTTTTACAAACGTATAAGGAATGACAAATGTATATTTTACGTTTGTAAAATCAACGATTTTCGTTACGCGCAGAATTTCAGAAAAAAGTTTTATAAATATATTATATGTATGTATATTCTATAAAAATTGCGATGAGCTACGATATTTTAAAAAGAAAAAATTCAATTTTAAATCGAATAAGTTGAAAATATGATAATATATTTTTGTTTTTCAAATCATAAGTTCAATAACTATCGAACAAAATGAAAAGCAAATTGAAAACGTTCGAAGTTTAATCGAAAATCTTTTCCACGTGTTTGTCGCGCTCAAGAAATTAGCGACTACAGCCGAAAATGATTAAGTTCGTCGGTATTCAAAAGTATAATTTATATTCGCCGTGTTAATATATTCGCAAAGCCGACGCGTGTTTGTTTTTATTATTTGCGTACATTTTTGGAAAATTCTGTTTTGGTACGAAAATAAAATTCTTTCTGTAACGCGGATGAAAACTATTATGATTATTGTTTGTCATTTTTATTATAAAAAATTTACCGTAGGTAAACCCTAAACAATATACACGCACGTACAAAACAAATTCCGTAAAAATAGTTTTGAAAACTTAACATAACTACGTTACATGACGCGATGGAGCGAAGGATTTTGTTCAAAATTCGATAAAAACACCGGTGCTTTTTGCCAAAATTGTTTGATGTAAGTTTTTAAATATATAATTGTCAACATCGTTCTCGTTTTTGTTTTTCATTCCGTGTAAACTTTTTTTTTTAATAAATATTTCAATATTCGCGAATTACTAACGTGATTTTTTTCATGTAGATTCTTCTTTCAATTTTTTCTACTTAAGCGTAATAAAAATAAAAAAGAATAAAAATATAAGCGAATTATAGTTTCGGACACGAATAATTTTTGTGTTCCTAAGCGTACAAAATGTAACACCAGCTTAGACATATTCGTTAGTTTAAACGTTCGTATTATAAATTAACGGCGTAACGTAAAATGTTTTTTAGAACATTTAAATGAAGTATAGTATGAAGTAAAGTGGTCGTTTGAGAAATTCGCTTTGACTAAAACGTTCGTGGCCTCGTTACGGTTTCCTATTTATTACGAACCATTTATATATTAAAGAAATATCCGATCAACGATTCGCAATAATCGTACACGTTATTTGATTATTAGGTTGTTTTACGAGTATAGATTTATGCAAACGACGAGAGAACGAAACGCGTTTAATTAAACGATAATATCAATAATTGAATTGAGGAAACGTCTTTAGTCGAGTCACACATAGAGACGATGTTCTAACGTCTAAATAATTGTGAAATGGACAATCTATTAGATAATACGCGGAGTATTCCGTTATCGCTAGGTGTTTGAGTTTTACTTCGGGAGAGTACAATTTGGTAATCGCGACGTTTAAAAATGTATTCCGTACGTAAACGCGGTACGAATAACGTCGCGCGGCGTATTCCCACGAAATTTGACGCAAGTACAAGTCCGGTAATCGCGAAATGAAAAAAATCGTACGGCGTATTACTTCGCGGACAGCCGCAGCGTTGGAATACGTCGGATAGGTGTAAAATAACGGGAAAATGGTCCAGGCGGATTTTCGCGCGTACGAAGTTATTACGGACGAACGAACGTAACGGAAACAATAACGCGCTGCGGCGGACGAGGAGAGAACGCGACGGTCGTCCCTGTAATAACAGTAACTAACGTATCGTTGGAAAGTTGTCGTCGACGCCGGTGTAATAATAATTGTCGAGCGAACGCGCCGAGCGTCGTCTGGATCGGTGGTCGCGACGGCTAGAGAAGGTCGGTGGTGGCGCACGCCGCCGGTGAAATTTCGAGCTCGCGTGTCCGTAGCGGTTTTAGTGGCTGGCGGTTGGGTGGGTGTAATATTGGGGCGCGCCACGCGAACGTATACCGCGGTAACGGTCGTACGCGAGAGTAGGTATGTGGCGCGCGTGCGACCGAAACGGAAAAACGGGAAACGGGACCGGCGGTGGGGTGGAGGGAATAATGGCGAAAAAAAACCGACGCGAGGCCGCGGCGGCGTGGATGACGAGCACGCGCAAACGATCCCGGCCACGGTGGAGCACTGCCGCGTCGTTGGGCCGTGTCCGTGGCGCGCACCGAACCGACGGGCCACGCGCCGGTCCGCTGATCAATATACCGGCGGGGCGGAGGCGGTCGGGGGTGGTCGGCGGCGGCGGCGGCGGCGGCGGCGGTGGCGGTATTTCGCGTCATTAGACTAAACGCCAGAGCGGCCCGGCGGACGCGCGCGCTTTTCCCGCGACGGGTGGCCGGCCGGCCGACCCTGTGGTTGGGCGGTGGGATGCCGGGTGGCGGTGCGGGGACGGGACGCGAGTCGTTCGGCCGCCGCCGTCGCCGGTTCGGCAGCGTCGCGGGCGCGTCACGGCCAGACCGCGGCACCGGCGCGCTGTTCCGTCACGCCGCGAACCGAACGACAGTCGACTCCGGCGCCTAGCGCGTTCGTCGTCGTGGTCGTCAATCGCGCGGTGACCGGACGCGACCGTATACCACCCGTGGTAGTTGTAATAACGGTAGTATTACGGTTACGTTTGGTCGACGAGGACCGCCGCTGGTACACCGGCATATCGGCACACACCGGACACGCCGTCCTCGGTGGCGGCGAGTGACGCGCGCGGCCATGCGGCCACCCGACCGACGGGGACCCGGTCCGCCCGGCGGCCGGTTCCTGGCGCTCGTGGCCATCGCCGTGCTGTCGGCCGGAATGTTCGCGGCCGGCGCGCGCGCCGAGGAGAACAAATTCTGTGAGTACGCACGGCCGACGTAATTTATAATTACGGCGGTCTCCGTCTAAAACTTTTAGCCTAGCTTAGTATTAGTCCGTAGTACGGACGGCCGCCGCGTAAAAGTCGCGACCGGAATCGTTACGATTTTTATATATTATCTACACGAGTTCGGCGTCGGCCGTTTCGCCCGTTACGATATAGAGTCGAATGGCTACGAGAGCGCGCACACGAACGCGCGACGGCTAGGGGCGAGTATGAATTTGTAATGTCGTACACACGCGTACTGCCGCAGTGTAGCGATGGGAACTCGCTTCGGTCGTGCTAGGAATATCGTTTTGTTTTCGCTATTCCCGGCGGTCCGTCAGTTTGTCGTACGACTAGAACGTAAACCGGCGAACGGGGCGCTTTTCGAATTTCGAACGGCCGTTTGACGCCGCAGCAGTGGCGGCGGCGGTGGCGGTGGCGGCGGCGGCGGCGGTGGCGGCGGCGACGACGACAACGACGGTTTTCGTCCGCCACGTGTACGCGAAGGTGCTCCTACGCGTTAACCCTCCACCACCCCATCCGGTCACTATCCTCACACCGTCAACACAACCCCAACCCTTTGCCACCGTACTCGATATTAGTTAGCGTAGTATTACTCGTAGTCTTTACCGAGTGCGTATAATGATCGTAAAATGTATTTCGGCGACTACCGTCCGGGCTCCGCCACACGTCACACCTATTATTATTGCACGCGCGCGTTTCCATTTCGGTAGTTTTTTTGTTTTCGTCCCCTTTACCACCATTCTACCCGACTACGTTCTCCGAGTCGTATACGCGCCGGCGTTGTTTCGTCTCGTGTTTTTAATAATAACGGGCGCGTAATAATTCGTCGTGTTTAACGTTTCCGCGACTTAACTACCGAAATTACGTCTACACGACTTTTTCATATATATATAATACGACGGTTTTCTGTGATCTGTAAAAAATTGATATCCCGTTTTTCGGTTTTTTTTTCGTTTGTTTTCGTTACGTAATTAACCGCATGACAAACACTACGCGAATATATACGATATGTAATATATATATATATCGTTTTATAGCGACTAATGATTTTCGCTTGGCGGTGATGTGAGACTTATTTCGTAAACACGCGTGGACGAAAATATTCGAGTTACGATAAATACCGCGCCGGCCGTATGTTATTTTATTACTAAAGCGACACCGCGTAAAGTTCGCTCGAGGAAACTTAATTAACAAGACGCGCTATGGTGTACCTCGGCTTTATGGACCAATGCTCGTAATACGTTGTTCGTCGTTCCAACGTTTTTTTCGCCCCCGACGTTATCGCGTGCGTTTTAATATCGCGCTTACGCAAATGATTCCGTATAGGAGCTTCGTCCGGCGGAATTATGGCGCTTCGGCGTAGCGAATACGACGGCATCTTTTTAACGCGTTCATAGTTCCGTTAATTCGTACCGTACGATTTTCGTCGTTATTTCAAAACGGCGCTTACGGTACAAGTTAGCCACTGTGGAGAACACACTCCGTCTAACGCGTACGGCATTTTCAAACGCTAGTTCGCCACGTAGTGTACGATTTTTCCACGTACGCGGAACAATGTGTTTTTTCACGCGCACGTTTTTGTTCGTTTCAAAGGTTCGTTGTATTCGATTCGAAATTTATCGTATAGAACTTATCGCGTTTTAAAACGCGTCGTGTTCCAATTATCAGTTGTTACGTAAACGACTTTTCGACGAAAAATGATTATAAAAACAACAAAAATACGTTTTTTCGACCGGTCCGACACGTGTATACGGAAATAACGCCTATCGTTCGTCAAAATAGAACAACCTTCGACTCGCGTTAATAATATGTATATTGCTTAACGCTATAATTATTGTACCTGTAGAAAAATTACGACGGGCCACGCGAGGTTACAACAACTACAACGATAATTGTAGGATTGGCGAAATAACGTATTACTTAATAGTTCGTATTTTTCACGTTATTTACGTCTTATAACGTCGAACACGTAAACTTGAACGAAAAAAGAACGAATACGAACGGCTTAGCGATTTAAATAAACGTTAGTTAACCGAACAATTAGATAGGTGAACCATCGACGGTTCTATGATGACGCGGTTGGAAATTAATTTGATTACGCGTCGTATCGTTACGGTTAGCGGGTATCGCAAACAATAAAAAAGTTTTCAAGGATTTATCGTGTCGTTCGAACGTACGTAATATGGAATCACGACTTTAAAAACTTTCGTCGGAGTCGTAAACCCCGTTCGAAAAAACAAACTTTTCGATTTATTAAGGAATACGTATTATATTTGTTTATCGATCCGACTTCGGATCGTTATAATCGTTCTACGTTTTTTCGTTAAATCGCGCAGAAATCGAATTGACTAATTAAAAATAAAAATCGATACGTTATCGTCGATTGTGCCCGGGCAATAGTAACGTTACGTGTATTCGAAACGAAATAACGTCGAAACGACAAACTCAAAACGCGTCCGGATTATTTTCACACCATCGTGTTTCGAGCACACAGTTTCGTAAACGGGGTACGTCCTTATGACGTTCTGTCCAATTTTCTTTCGTAATATAGTTCTCAGTTAGTTGACAAATAAAATTCGAAAACGGTCGTAACGTTTCGCCGATTTGTTGCTATAAGCACGTACATATCGTTACGTCGTCGAATATTACCCGAAAATTTCTCGCCATAATTACAATTCGTCGATTTCGTATAACCGTGTTGACCATATCCGTTACACGTCTTTGTTAGTAATAAATAATTATACTGGAAATTCGTAGCGTAGCGGACGCGACAAAATATCGATTGTAATTATCGGGGCGCGTATATAAATACGAGCTTTAAAATTCTCGTAGATAATACGCTAATAAATACGGTTATTATTTCTTAAAATCGTCGTCTAGAAATAACGAGTTTTGAGACGTACATTACGCGTTCTAAACGTACGTAGTTTTTGGATAAATCGATAGTTAGTACTATAATATGTCGATAATTATTGGCCGAACGATCTGTTGTACTTGTTTAAATGATTTCGGGAAAAATAACGTGCCGTAAGTATATTATAAACGTTCGTTTTCCCGACGAAGCGACCGGTCCTAACTATATGGAAAAATACTAGCGGAAAACGAAATGTACTCGGACGATGGTCTTCAATCTAACGCTCGCGGTTTTTCTCGACGTATGATTCGTTGTTATTCAAACGTCGCGTGGAATAATACGAACAATTCGTCCGTACGCTACGTCGCGCGGAAATAGAAAATACGAATTTTACACGATGTCGGAAACTGCCACGGCGTATGTTTTTACAACGCCGGTCGATTTATTTATTTGGCCAGCGAAACCGTCTAAAATTATCGCGTAATAACCGACCGGTTTAGAAACGCTCGAAAACCTCGGAATGCAAATCACGTATGACGGTAGTGGTTGGCCATTTAATTAGTATGGACGTTACCTTTTGATTACGATTAATCCCCTAGAAATTATTCCAAACAGGGGTACATTAATTCGTTCTTGCCCTCAGCTATATTATAATATATTCGGCTAGATTCGGAACACGTTAGCGCGCCTAAATAAAACTGAAAAACTTAGTTTCGTAAAAGAACGGTTCCTTATTTTCGTTTTTAATTTCCCCGGGACAACATGTAGATTCGTAAACATGTAGTCTTGTAAGTGATAAGCACGTTAGCGGTATAGGCCTAAATTATAATTAACGAATTTGATTATCGTTTCGGTAACCCTTGTGCGTACGACATATATATGGCGAACAAGTCGATTCAATTGTACCCTTTAACGGCACAATATGTCGACTACCCGAGTACTGAAGCCAATTTAATTGCGTCGGGTAAGCCGAAATATTTTCCATTTTTACGAGTACGACGCGGTAATAATATATTTTAAGTAACTAGGAGAGCTTTTTTCTCGTAAGCGTCTTTAAACACAAATAATGACGAAACGTTGTTACAACCTTTATAGGATCTGTAAAAAGAAACAAAAGTATATTCGCTAAACGAGTACGCGAGTTTTTCCCGTTACGTCTTTTATACGTATTTCGTTGGAAATCTATTCTTCGCAAGAAAACCGTCACACGTTTATGGATTTTCTATAAAAGGCGAATACGGCGAATCAAATTATCGTTTTACGTGAAGGATTATAAATAGACTTTAGATGACTGAAGATTCTCGTGAATGTGTGTGTGTGCGTATTATTTAGTAGGTTATTAAGAAATTCATAAATAGAACGTTATCGAGGGCACCGTGCGCTTAAACAAACATGTGTTCCATACTTTCGTTTAAATATTTTGACTAAATATACGCATTCGGAAACAAAAATCTACGAAAACAATTATCATTCTTTTAGTTTTTTTTTTACGATTCGACTATTATTAAATACGCACCATTCGTCATTTACAAGTTAACTCTAAATTTTATTAATTGACATTTACTGTCGACGTAAAATTTTACAAATCGTAATAATAATCTAAACATAAACGTATGTTTTTTAAAAAACGTATTATTTTTAAATTTCCGTTAATACATCTCACGTTTGATGATATAGACAGCACCCATGGGTCTCTTTATTTCTCCTTGTAAACTGTACGTTTTAATATTATTTAATATTTCAAAACATAATAATTACTATGATACAATGATTTCGTAAAAAAAATTCACCTATTGATTTATATATATATTACTAATAAAACGTAATATAAAACTATTTTTAAATCGAATATATTAAATACAATGTAAAATTATACGATAATTTTCTTTTCTCGATTATCACCTATATTTATTAATAATATTATTGTTATACTCGCGGTTATTTTACGCTTATTTTTCCTATTCGAAATTTTTTTTTTAAACCGCGATTACAAAAAACGTATTCCCCGTCAATGTGTTTTTAATAAATCGCAAAACATTTTACGACGCGTCGTAAAACACACAAATATTGTCGTACTTGGTTCGATATTTCGAAAGGCTCATACAATATTGCGAATTTTGCTCGCAGTATCAGCCAGTTAACGTTTACGCAGAAGAACGTAGGAAAACGTCGTCAAATAATAGCCAATAATTCAACGATTATTTTTCGTCCGTAATATTTATTTTTTTTCCTTATTTTCATTATTCGTTCGAATATTTGCCGCTATTGTGTTCGCATTTGGTGTGGGGTATTGTGTTTCCAGTTTCAATACGCCGTCCACGAAATTCTTTAACGATATTATTATTCGAAAATTGAAGCGCCGCAATTATTTTATCTAAGTTTTCCAATGGGGGTTCTATAAAGACGCATCGGCCATTACCTTAGGCTAGAAAAATATAATTTCGTTCGAACGCGTATTTTTCGAAATAATTGCTAGTCTATGTACGTATATATATATATATACACACACACATTTTATAGAAATAATTTTTCAACCAATATGTGTTTAAAATGTGGGCTTTCGAAGCACGTTGCGCTACCAATTACATTGCTCGAATTATATACTCTCGCGAACGGTGTTTAGACAATAGGCGGTGACGAAGAATATATATTTAGCTAAATAAGTTCAACTAAGTCATCTAAAGTTATATAAGGTCATAAAATATACAATAATCGAGGAGGAGAATAGGAGTCACTTCGCTGAATACGTTAGCATAATTTACCTACGATGCACACACATGTGTGTATACAGACGTGTATACGAGTGTAGTTGTGTATGTGTTATGATAAATGTTAGACGGTACAAACTCAAATAAACGCGTAGAAACCGTTACGAAACCAAAGTTTTAGGCGACGCGTCCAATTATGTTGTACTACTGCGACATTCTTCTAGGGAGTGTTCCGGAGGGGACCTAGTTTCCGCCAAAAACGATATTGGATAGTCGTTTTCGAGTCAGGCGTATAATACGTTGGTTATTTCAAAATCGTCGTACGGTGATATTCCAAAGTGAAAATCGTATTTTCGTTTGTTCGTCGTCACTCCGAAACAAGTTCAACGCACTATTTCCACGATTACGGAAAACGAAAATTGTTTACAACTATACGTAAACAAGTGAAACGGGCATTTCCTTTTCGACTATTAGATCGTCACTATTATAACAACCCGAATAGGAAAATACGTTTACTATTAACCGAGACCTTAGGAATAGATATTTTCGAAACATTTTAAATAGTAAGAATTGAACGAGATATACGCAAGCGTTTCGTTGGAACATCGGAGAAAAGTAATTTAATTACGAGATAAAAGTATATTATTCCGAATAAAACTGGTTCGAAAAAAATGAACGTTCGAAACGCGATATGTGTAATATGGCCGGTCGTTTAAAAAATAGTTAAAATTATTTCGCATTACCCACCGAAGTATTTATATTGCAGTTTGTATTTATAAATCCGATATCGTTATATACGTGACCTAATACCTACGTGTTCGATGCATGCATAGTGCGAAAGGTGTACCGTTCATAAATTGCTCAACTATTATATAAAATAATCAATATTAGATACGAAGCGCGTGTTTCGTTTGTTATCGAATTCAAATACCCGAACCTCACGGATTAAATCGTAAATCGATAACAGCGACGAGTTATTCCGAACGAGTGAGCGAATTATTCGACGAAAATACAGTAAACGCGAATTTAGGTCGATAAATTGAAATAAATCCAATACGCGATATGTTCGGACGGAAACAATTTGAAAATGAGATTAGGTTTGGAGAGAGTTACTGTTACTGAGTTCGTACTGTTTCCGCGGAGAATTCAATTTGTTTTTTCGACAAATTCTATATATATAAAGTCTACTATTCGTGTCAATATAACAATGACGGATCGCTATAAATTTGTTAATGATATTGAAATATAGTGCTTTTCCAGAAAAACGTCTTCGCGTCACTGACATGCTACGCGATTTATTTTTAGTCAATTGGTTACCGGGTAATTTACATTTTACGCGAAAACGCTTGCGTTATATTAATTTTCATATTACTATTTGCTTTTCATTCGATTCCGTCGATGTTTTCCGACAACCTATTTTCTCACAATATTACTTTTTCGCTCCGTTTCGTTCGTATTTATTTTTTATTTTTGTTTCGATTGTCAAGAGAAACGGGTAAACATATAGTACGTCGCACATTTACAAACACGAATATATTCGACAAACACGTTTAACCATCTCGTCTATCTGTATAACAAACAGTACATATAAACGTATATTGTTCTACGAAACTTATATTTTTAATAATAATACCGCCGTTAATACGTTCAGGATTTCGTACAATACACTTTTTTACACTATGTAATTCTAAAAGTTCGTATGATATGCCCATAATTTTACGGGAAAACGCAAAATTATAGAAAACGCGTGGGAAACTATGTTTAAATATTCCATAATATTTTAGTGGCATGTGTTTCATTATTATTGGAAATGGGGTTTTTTCATTTAACGAATACGCAGCTATGGCAATCGAAACGCAAACAAAACATTATTAGTGTTTTTGTTACATGAAAATATAATAGATACATTTTAAGCATTGCCCAACGTAAAGATATCAAAAAAAACAAAATCGATGATCGTACGTAAATTAACAATCGAACTTCAACATTTTCATTTTACGAGAAATTACGACAGTGAAACGTGGGCGTTTATTATAACGAATACTATTTATGGTCAAAACGTACGACTACGACAACGCCACACCAACCCTAATTTTTCGATTTAATTTTTAACACTTACAAATTGTCGCATTTTATACAAACATATTTAATCGACTTAACGGTAAATGGCCATATCATTAAGCGTAGTATAGTACTATTTAAACCAGGTTGAAAAATTCGTCGCACGTTTAATTCGCTTTTCTCAATATATATATATATATATATGTAAATAGAATCTACATAAATACAATTACGTTACTATTATAAATCAAGAAAATATAGTATTTGATCCAACCAATATTATTAGTTTGCAATTTTATTAAAAAACTCTATAAACCTTTGAAGTTGTCGTATCTTCTATTAAGTTATATTTGATCCGTAAAATTGAAAACCACAAAACTTAAAGGAACCTGTTTCTTTTATATACATATATATATTTAGTTAACTCTTTGAAATTTTAATTGGTATGCGAGGGGACTCGTCTTGGCGTACTACCGTGAGAACGGTAAGAAACACTGTTTCTTAATAAACGTTTTAACGAAGTATTATAGTATTAACATATGTTTACTTAGTAAAAAGCGTATATGGTGACTATGAAAATCGTGTCGTTATATAACGTGCGTGTATTTTAATAACGTTTATGCAAAACGATTCTACGTGGTCTGTAAGACAAAATATTGTTACATTTTCGTAAAACGTTCTTTTCTCGAATACAATTTTCGCATTATTTCTAACACGTTTATATAATATTCGCGTTAAATATAATTCATCTCTCAAAAGTTTTGACAATGATAACGACGGATTTTTAAATGCCTAAAGCAAACGTATTTTGGACTAAACGAAATTGTGAATATTCATAATTTTAAACGCTACTTAGTTATCTAGAAAGCAAACATTTTGTTCATTATACATTATACCGATGGAACCATTAAACTTTCTACGAGCGCATATTATATAATTATTGGTTTGAAAGTTCGTACATATTTTTTCACCTATATATTCATCAATAAAACCGTTACTTCCATATAAATTACGTTCGATAGTAAATGGGACAAATTACGACATTTGAGTAGGACTTATATGGATTTATTTTATCCGTACGTAATTTATCGATCAATTTCGAAATGGAAAGACTGACCGGAACTGACGCCAAGAGAAAACCCAAAAGAGTAAAATAACAAATGGTTACGAGAAATAACTGGGGACCCGCATCCTTAGGTTTTTCTTCGGATTTATTTGCTAACCTCTTACAGCGATAGAAAATGTCAAATAAATATATTATCCCATTCGTTCCGTCGTTATAATTATTTTGGTACTTTTCATGTAATTCGTTCGCGCATTTATCGCGATTTGTTTGTGTCGACGATTATTTTATTACGTAATTCGTTGTTTTTTTTTTGTTATTATAAATCTTTAACTCGCTTTTGAATAGAAATTAAAATATTTTTGAAACATCTATCTACAATAATATTATATGGAAACGTAATTCGTTTATTACGTCGGTTATTAATTCATAATTGTCGTGTTAAACGATCAAAAGAAATGCGTACGATAAGTATCGTGGAAGAGAAAATACGAAATAATAAAATTACGAAATGTTTGTCGCGCCTGCCATAGAGTGCTCGCGTAATATTATTAACGATTACAATCGCGATGATAATGAATAAACAGCAATTCGCGTTACGATTACGAAAAAAATGAATAAAAACTTCGGCCAAACACGCAATTTAAAATGTTTTTTACCGTGTCCCGTTTTTATTAAATATTCGTAAGTTACATTTTAATACGATATTGTTCCGCCGGTAGAATCGCACATGCCGACTGTACTTTACGTTCGTATATTTTATTTATGTATTTAGAACGATCAATAAAAGTCGCCCAGTGCGACATATTTTATACGACTGTGTGTGTGTGTAATCGTTTAAAAATGTCGTAACGGTTTCGCCGACGATTGTGCAAATGCGTACGGTTAGCAACGACGGGCGATTCCTAAATACGTCCGTGAACGATTATCGTTATGTTTTCTAACGTCGTGAGGTAATAACGACGTTAGTCTCGATTCAGAAACTTCGTGACGAACACGAATTGTTTACGTTGCACCAAACATCATCGGTCTTACGCAATAGTACGACATCGTGGGTGAAGCACGAATCGGTTTTTTACGGAAATCTAATTAGCCGTGACACGACGAAACCTTGTAAACGCGAAAAGCGATTTACGATTACAAGAAATACTCGCGGTTTCAATACGAATTCGGAATTTCGACGAAATACGCGAGCGTTAAACGTAATAAACGTAACGAATATTCGGCAAGACCGTTTTCCATTATAATTATAACGTAATATTTTAATATCCGTCGACGACCTTACACAATCGGTCGTGTATCGTTTAATTTAACGAAATCCGTACGTAAACCCTTATACGCGTTCGTTCGCGTAAATAACGAATATAAACGCGTTTATAACATACACAAGTAACGTGCTAACATAATGAGCTTGTTGTTACATCAACGTGACGTGTCCTTGACGGAGGGTTATTATTCGAAATCACGGAGTTACTTTGATAAGTACGTATTTACAAATTTATCGCGCGTAATTTTCCAACCCGTTTTACTGTTTTCGTGATAAAAATCTCGGGCGTGTATACTTCGTATTCAAGTAAATTCGGAAATACGACGGTTCGCGACGGCCCGTAGGGACAATCTATTCGCACCAAAAAGAAAGCGCGCATTTTCGCGCAACACTCCGACACGGGGAACTCGAGTAATTGCTTTTTTTTTTAAAACTATACTAAGTACGTTTTTCGCCGATTCGACAAAATTTTATCCCGAATTTACCTGTCACGAATTATGTATTTCCTATTCGCGTCCGGCGAATATTAATCGAATAATATTCGTGTAAGGGACCTAACGCGCGGTTATTTACACACTGGAATTTGGTCAGCCTTTGAAATCGGGATATACGTTATACATATAACGACGGAATAACGTTAGAAATATCTTATGTTTCGTGATCGAATAATAGCTAGGAGAATCTCGTAGCTAATAATTTAGTCGACCTTTTACATTCGGCGGGTACGTGATTGTTCATTTTCGGCAACGTGATATCACCCTTAACATAGATTTCGATAGAACAATATATATATATATCTATATAAAGGAAATAAAGCAATATAATAGTGGCCGAAGGCTAAAGATTAAGCGGTAAAAGTATCCGAACCCTTGTTTGTGATAACATATATACTCGTATGTGTGCGTATATATATATAGAAAAGGCGCTCGGTGAGTTTATTCTCTTCAGGGAATTAGACGTGCCGAGAACGGAAATAATAAGCACTTCGTTGTCGTTCGGTCCTCCTGTAATACGTGTACGATAACGTGCGGCTAACGCGCGTGTCACGTAGTAAACCAATTTGGGAACTTGTTGGAAACAGATCGTTCGCGGGCTCCGTGTCGTCCGTTGATCATATTGTGTCTGCACGGGGCCGTGGTCGCACCGTACGGCGGACCGTTTTCGTTTTTTTGGAAACGTCGAACTCTCCCCGTTTCCCGACGGCAGCGATTTATTATAGCGGCCGACCCGTTTCGTCGCCATACTACTGTATCGCCGTGCGAGTTGTGCAACGTATTCACGTAATAACCGTCCGGAATTCACGCGATCGGGCGAGAATGTTCAAATACGAACATTCGTCCGCGGAATATCGTCATTTCTAGTTCGGCAAATGTTTTCGCTCTTTTCGAAATGTACACGTATTTCTACGTTAACGGGATTATAAATATTACGTTCGAAATCGAATGTACTTTCACGACGAATTCCGTTCCATAAATGACGATTTTTTGAAATTGGTTAGAAAACCTTCCAAATGTTGACGGATAAGAACCTCGTGTAGTTTCGTAAAACCAATACAATCGTTCACGGCTCGAAAATGTTAGTGAATCGATACAAACACTAATAATAAATTGTGACGTATTCTATTTACACACATACACACACACACGTGTATACGTACGTTTAATTGTAAATCCGAGCCAATGGTAGGACAAAAAAAAAGATCGTCGAACATAAAAAGGCCAACGATAATAATACGAAAGAAAAAAACGACTCGCCGACGGTGAACGATAAGTATACGAAAATTATATATATTAAATTGCGCGAAATGTGCGGGCGCGAATGTTAAATGTTTGCGAAAGAAGATTGCCATTTTGTCGGCTGCGGTGGTTTTTATAAGAAGTTTAAATGAATATTTTAAACGCGTATTGTGTACGCTATAACGAGATACGGGCGAGAGCGGAACGCTTATTATCCCGTATAATGTTATGGAAACGACGAAACGTTAAAACGTCCGGGAAAAGAAGGGCCGACTCGCCTAGGCGAGTGCGAAGCGAACGCCGAATCCGACATTGTACGAATAACGACGTTATACATATTGTACGTATTACGCTGAGAGGAGAGGTGCGTAACGCAAATTCTGGTCGAGGGGAGGGAATAATACGACGCGAGAGGAGCGAAACCTTTTCTAACGTCGTGACCTCCTCTTCTCCGCTCCTTCGCACCACAAGACTCCATCGATCGAAACGTCACGATATATAAACACTACATCACCGCTCTCGATCGCTGATTGCTCGTATTTTTTTTTCGCTCTCTGCGTTATAATATATATATATATAAACCTATACCGTACATACTCGTTTCTATCTCCTTACGCCGTCCCGCGTATTTATATACAATGTATTTTTCAGTTCTCTAATCTCGTTCGCACCGACCCGGGCGCGCGTTTTCTCGTTATCCGATACAAAGTATGTACACCAAACTTGATCAATAACCGTGCGGTCGATGTTCGTGGACGCGACGTTCTTTGGTTTTCTTTTTTATTATCGCGTTTTTAAATTTATCGTCGTTGTTAATTACGTTTTCGGTCCGACAGAAAGACTCTCGAAAAGTCTCGCGTTTTTCTGGAAATCTGTTAATCTAGTTTTCAACGCAGATATTACGTAAAAATGTCGCGGGTTTCCCGCTAGTTTCGCGTAAATGTTCGATAACAAAATATTGTTAAAAATACCGGATACAATTATATTTTAATAATACGACCGAGCGGTTTTTAGAAAACGAACCGAGTTTAATCGCCAATCATTTTTGAACGCTACGACGTATCGTTATTTTTAAATTAAAAACTTTTCGGTATTTACCGTTTTTATAAAATACTCGTTTTCAAGCCGAATTGATATGGGCGTACTTTTTACTTTCTATATAAAATTATTCGAAACTTAAACGCAATATGTATCTTAATTTTGTTAATTTATAAAATATCACAAACCCTCCTACAGTTAATCTTATAATGATAAGAAATAACGATATAATTTAAATTCGAAAATTGTTTCAACCGTGTTAAGCGCTTATCAAATGGTTTAAATTTCGTTTAATTTTTTTAAAAATTTAACGGCCGTGATATACCAATAACATGATTTTTAACATTTTAGAAATAACTAGTATAACGTGTATTATTATAATAATAATCTCGAATAATACGTGTAATATTTCAATAGCTTTAAGAATTTAATTAACGCCAACATTTTCTTTACGATAAATGAAAGCGACGTTTTCGTTACGTACCGCGTATTATCGTTAGATATTAATTTATTTCGTCAACATAAATATATATATATATATAATTTATAATTAAACGTAGTTTTAAAATTGGCGTAAATTATTTCGCGTATAATTGTAAAAAATATTTTCATAATTTACGATTCACGCCTTTTTTATTTGAACGAATTATACGAGAAATCAATTTTCCTTCGATATTTGGAAAAAAAGGCAATGTAAATAAGTCCAGAAGAAGCTATTGATTTACAAGCTATTTAGCATATAAATAGTAAACGTAATCTCATTTATTTAAAAAAAAACAAATTGAAAAGCTAAATAAAAATATACATAATTTAATTATAGATTCAAGAAAAAATAAATTAACGAGAAACGTCGATAATATTAATCAATAGATTTATCGTGTTATTAAAATTATATAATCCGGATGGTTGTTTAAACTAATTATGTAAATTCATTTAAATGATGGACGATATCGTTTTATATTATAGATTTAGTTTAATTTTGAATTGTATGACGACCTGTGATATTTAATAATTATTAGATATTTCGATGAATGAAGCGATGATCAATTTTAGTCATCAGTCGTTTAATAATATAACACGTTTTTAAATAAAAAAATTAATTAATACTAAACGCTTGTTTGTATATACTTACGTCGATTTAGATATATTTTATCGTTAATTTGTTTCCAACTATTTCGGCTTAAAAAATAATATAAATATGTGTTCGATCGTTTTTATTAGTTAAAGTTTAATTGTATTGAATACCGAGTTGACGTCATTCTGATTTTAAAATGAACACAATTTTTATAACCTGTAGAACTTTATGTTTCCATTGAGCTTTTGTTTTAAAATCTATACGTTTCTACCTTAGAAATTATTTCGCTAAATTCAAATGTCGGTCGATCTCATAGACGCGCCAATACGGAAATATATAATTAATTAATCGCCATTAATCAATTCGAAGGGTATTTTTGAATATAGTTTATTTCAATTTACAAAAAAACACTATCTAAAAATTTGAATAAACTCGCGAAATGTATAATACTTATTATTTAGAAAAATAAGCTAGCCGCGTTCGCTGTTTATACGGGTTCGAGCGAATTATTTAGACGGAGATTTTAAAGTTACGAATATGAAATCAATATTGGATTACCGTATTTGAAAAAATATTACGTTAAATTATAAATTATAAAAAACACGGGTCGCTCACGTCGACAATTTTACGGACTAATCGGGGGATTTCGGACGTTTTTAATCGCGCTTGGCAAAAGCTACGGGTAAATTCGATAAACGTATTTCATAAAGTATCCACTAGATACAATTTCGGGTGTTTGTTTCGCTTAGTATCTCAATTCTGAACCGATTACAAAATGATTCGTAAAATATATTAAAATTACAACGAGAATACATACATTAATCACTGTCACTAACGGAAGATATGGTGCTCACGTCATCGTCATCGTCGTCGTCGTCGTCGTGCGGCACACGTCCTTTTAGGTACGCCTGCGTTTTCGATACGCACGACCGATTGGCGTAGGACGAGTGTTCGTCAATAATGTTCGAGAGAGCCGGCAGTTTCTTAGTGATTTCGGTCGCCTTCGGTCCGATAGTACTGGACAACATAAAACGATATTTGCCGGCGACGATCGGCGCGAGTTTTCGCGTAACGTTTTCGTCGCGTTCGTTCGACGAACGTTTTTCCTATAGGTAAACGACAGTGACGGCGCGATGATCAAACAAAAAACCCGTCGAACGTGTGTATTGCCTGAATGGGTTCAGATATTCCGATGTCCAACCACGACTTGGTTTCGGACGAACTCGGATGGATTAACGTGTCCGGTGCATCGGTCCCGTTCGCGTGTACTCGATTCGACGAATCGTTTTGCGCGTCCACCGTGTGATCGCCGATATCGGGCTCGCCGGCCGCCAACTCCGATTCCGTCCGGCGATCCGCCAACGTCGGAACGCGATCGTCACGGTTGGCGAAACAAACGCCGTTCGGCTTTGTTTGCGATCTGGTCCAGGGTGTATACAATGACCGCCGAACGTTAAATTCGCGTTACCGCCTCTACTCTTAACGAAATACTCACGTTAACCCGAGGCTATTTTCCCATGCGTAACTACGGTGGCCATTATATCTCTGGCACTTGAATTTCTCCACCGTTAATTCCAGTTTGTTGTTCGTTTCCTTCATGGCAGCCAACTCCGCCTGTAATCGCTTGGACTTTTTTATCTCCGCGTTTATCTTGCCATGGTAGTGTTTATCTTGCAGTTCGATTTTTTTCGTCAATATCTACGCGACGATAGCCGCACACGTATATCGTTATCTCGATTACACAGAGAAATACTATACAACCGTTATAGCGACTTATCGAACGTCTAAGCGAAATGAATACTAAAAACGCGGTATATTTTATTAATCGATATTGGGCGAATGTTATTCGGCGCTGGTATCCGTTTCGGAGTAAACTATGTCGTGATCAATACGTAACGTCGTTGGAACTTAGAGTAGGCTTAAAAAGTTTTTCGGGTCAGTAGATATTCGTGAAAACAATAAGACAAATATACTTTATAAACATTTTCGGATAAAATTAAAACTTTGAAGAGTTTCGCGATCTTGGGGATTCAGAAAGCTTCGTAGTCGGCTAACTTTAAACAATCCAACTAACTAATAATACCCGGGGTATATTTCAAACTAAAGCGTAACGTATTTTTTTCGTTTTTTGTAATTACAATAAAAAATAAATTCGAAAAGGACCGAATCGTTTTGTTCGTAAAAAAACCGTCCGTCAAATTAAAGTGAAATTTATAGCTTAAAAAACAAATATATATATATATATATGTTTTTATCGCCGAGACTAGTTTTCGTAAAAATGAAAATTACGAATAATTTTCAATAATAAAAACGGACAACAAACCGAAATATAAAAAATATAAATACTATAACACCACGAGTGTACCAAAGGGAAAATAAGGGGGGGTGGGTTGTCGGCGCAACTGTTTTTGTAGTTGTTGTGGTCATCGCGATAGGTTTTCTTTGTTCATACTGCGGTGATTGCAAAGTTGACCGACGTATGGAGTCACCTCTCGCACTACACCAAGGCGGCGGCAACGTAAGGGTTAAGGAGAAGGTCGCCTATGTCGCTTACGACTTATTGAATATATTTATGTATCGAATTCACTACAATCACACTACCGCCGACCGATAATTAACCCGAATTATTTATTCTATCGCGTTCGAACTCGGCTAGTCGTTAATAGTTTCACGTGCCCCTTTACGGGATGAATTAAACGCGGCCCGTCACAGCGACGTCGTTTATAGGTACGGTTCGAGCGTTGTGTTCTTCTACCTGGTTATTCTTCTCCTGCAATTCTATCGTGTTTTCCGCTTCTTTCAGTTGATTGCTCAGTTGTTCCCATTCGCCCAGCTGCTTGTTCTCGGCCAAGTCCAATAGGTGCTTGTGCCGTTTCCGTATAGTCAGCAACTCGCTAGTTTCCGTCCGGTAACTGTTCTCCAATTGTCGGAACGATTTCTTCATCCACCGCAGCCGATTCCGTAACGAACGTATGCTCTCCGAGTACGATTTGATCACTTGCGACAATCGAGCGTGCGATCCCTCGTACTTGGCCAACGCCTTCACCTGCCGTTTCTCAGTCATTTTCAGCACTCGGTTCTCGATCATCAAACCCTTATTCCGGACAAAATACGGTCACGTTCGTTTCTTAGCGTCCTCCCCTTCTCTTCCCCCCCTACCGTAGCGTGCGTTTCCTATTTCGGCTATCGACTCACTTTTAATTGCGCCTGGGCCACGATCAATTCGTTCTGCAACTGTTTCACACGCAACATCTGATCGACGTTTCGCTCGACAATGTTTTCCTAAACGAAAACGACGAACGATATCGACGGATCACTAACCAACTACCATCTCAAACGTTCGCTACGGACATTGTAGATATTGTAAACAGTCGGTTCGGTTGTTACGGAAGAAGAAATCGTAATTATTTTATATATATATTTACGTTATAGACACCGTTTAGTTGTGTTTAAATGCCCAAGTAGAAATTTTACCGGTCGAATGTGTCTAAATTATTCGTATTAGTACAATTTCGTTATTTATACATATATTTCTTACGTAACGTTGTTTAATTCGTAGTTTGAGCGTGAAAAAAACAACGCGCGATACAGGGCCCGTCGAAAGCGATTTAAAAATATTGTATACGCGAATACATATTATAAATGAAATTAATACTATTAACACTGAAGCGACTGTTTGAATTTCGTTACACTATTGGGCTTTTTTTATTTTTTCAAATAAATTTTCCTATATTTTATCCTGGTAAACCGCGTTATTAATTAGTTTTTTTATGAATATTTCAACATTTGGACGGTTACGAATTTTTAATTGTATCAACGCAAAACGTTACGAAGTTAGTTTTTTTTATAGTAATACGATAACTTATTTTTAATACGAATATCAGTGTAACTATTGTTGGGATACAAGACAGTTCATATGGCGTTCCGGATAGACAATTTTCGTACAGCTATGCGCTGCGTGTCTATCGTTTTGTATGTGAAATATAATCGAAATGGCCACACAAAAATATTTTATTATAGTCGTAACGCTAGTACGCGCTTTGTTTCGTTACGACATAAATATGATTTTCTCGGACACATTTGGGTAACGTTAATTTGTTTACTTTATTACGTTATTGTTTTCGATAATTGTCGACAACGTCGTGAACGTCAACCATTGTACAAATAATAAACCGTCCCACCCATTTTCGTGTCGTATCGAACTTTTTTACAAATTTTTAATAATCGTATTGTTTCGCAAATATTCTTCGGTTATCCTTTCTCCCCCCACCCAAAAATCTAAAAACGTCGTTTCGTAGTTATCACGTTCGCTACAATTCTTTTCTCGCGTCTAAAATTACTAAAACGAACGATATTACGTTCGAATAATAATGATTCGGGTCCGTACGAAATATTAACGACGTGTTTATCGTAATATTATACGACGGTCGTACGTTTCGTTACGCGTGATACGAACGTTACATATGCTTGTCATTGTGTAATGTAATACTGGTGCGTATCTATATATATATATTATCGAATATACGCTAGTACACACAACCGGTATTTCGAAAAATAATTCGCGGGAAAACGGCAAAAATATAACCGTGATACTGCGAGGAGTATGGAGATGTTACATATATATGTATATCTACGCCCTTTTTTTTGTATAATTGGATTGTCGTTGGTGACGGCAAGAGTAAATAAAAAAGTAGATAACTAATTAAAAATTTACGAACCCCGTACATTAATAAAGGCGGTATTAGAATATTGTATTTGTCGTCGTTCTATATTCCCGCGGGGGGGCAGTGCGCAGCTAACCGCTCGCTAAATCGTTTTCCCGAGTATTTTTCTATACATTGGTCGGCCGTCGGAATTATATTATCGTTTTTCGTTTCCTCTTCTCCTCCCGCGTCACGGCCGCGGTGTTCTTACAATAATTACAATCGTGACCTGAAAATTATTTACACGTTAGTGTCGTTGCAGTCCGGTCGGTAAGCCCGCGTACGTATCGCGATTATACATAAACGTTCGCGGCAGGCCGAAGCCAACTCCCGAGGCATACGTATCGAGTGAATAACCGCGATTTTAGGGAACTAATTGAAATCCCCGGGCGCCGTAAATTTGAAATCGATAATATAAGAAATGCGCCGGCAGCCCGTTCGAAAAGCGTCGGCATACTAATTATCGCGTAACTTCGCGGTAGGCGATAAACGTTCAAAACGTAAGAGAAGTATTGTATTTCGCGACTCGTTGTTTCTATCGGAAAACGGCGTAACGGTGAAACGTTTTGGTCGATGAAATCCTTACGTGGTGCGTTGTCGTCGGCCTATATTCCGGCGTCAATATATAAACGTGAACAATCCCGACGGACTAATAGAAAACAAAAGTAGGTTATCGGTTATTCGATTAGGAAGGAACGTACGCGTGTACCGATTTACGAGGATCGGCGCCGAAAGTAATCGATTTATACGACGACGACGACGGAAGAATTCCTCGTCTAGTATTGTACGCCCGAATAAACCGTCCGTATCCCCACCTTCCAAGGCCAATCAGCCGCGTGGACCGACAACGTCACGAGTGGCCGAACGTATGTATACGACGCCATTTACGGTGTTTTTGCGTTCAAGCGCCGTGTAAACCTGTTCGATGTCGTAGCGCGCGATCGTAAGTTCGTTTCCGAGCGAGACAGATGAGCGGCTCGTCGACATTTTCGCCGGCCGTTCGGTTTACGGAATTAATTTACGCGCTCGCGGACCACACTGTCCGTGTCACGGTCATCGGTGTAAGCGGGCGCGGTCTTTACGTCGAATTTTTCGCGCGTTTAGCCGCGCGCGGCCCGCCTGGTCCGCGCTATACGCGGCGAACGATAATAATTGCCGCGTTATAACTTCTCGCGCGAAAACAAAACCGATTTAAGCCGCGCGCCGTTTTAGACGCGCGTGTCTTGTTGTATGGCGTTGCCTGTCCACCATCCATCTAAATCATGTCGTTAACTACCCCTAACCATCTATCTTTCTGTCCATCGAACGGCCCATATCTGTTCTATCATTATTATTAAAATACGGCGTTTTATGAAACCGCAACGGTGACCGTTCGAACCCGCGATTTTATCGATACGCCAAGTCGTCGCGGTTTAACGTAACCGACTTCCTTCGTAGAAACGCGAGCCCATAACGATTAATGCGATATTCTCGCGTGTTACAGTCGAAATGCAAACGATATGCAGATCTCATTTTCTGCAACAAGTGTACCGGAAGATCGAAGGCGCGGTACTGGATTCGCAAAACGAACGGAACTTGGACTGCGTGACCACGTTCCAAACGCACTCCATCCTCCAGAGATTCATGATACATTTCGATCGGCTGCAATTGGACTGCAACGATCACCTGTTCATATACGACGGCGCGCACGCGGTCGGAGCGCACAAGGTAAAGGTTTTATGTTCCCCGTATACTCGGCGTAGATTATCGCCTGTCCGAACGAAACAAAGCCCTCGATTTGTGCGTACACCGGCAAGAGCGTACACGTTTCAACGCGAAATCGTTATAGACGACGCGTTTTTACGTTTAACGAGTTCCTCGACATTTCGACGTTTACGACAATATCGACGGGTATCCGTCGATCGCGTTAAAAATAATACGACGGACGCTGCAGTGTAAATTCGTATATATATATATTACATTTTGGTTTTAAAATTCGCGCCGATCGCGTTCGCGAATATAACAAATACGCCATTCAGAAACGAGAGAAGTAATGACGGAATTGAGACGTTTAGAATAACGAACGAAAGACACGTGATAACGACCATGCATTTTTAACGACTTTACGCGGGCGATTAATCGAATAGGCGAGATACGTGTCGAACATGTCGATACGCCAAAGTGTATACCTAAACGAAATAGCATTACGTTCTCGGAACGTACCGCTCGTTCTCCATAGTTCGTTCGCGAAGTCAATTGTAAACAGTACCGCTGTGTCGTCGCGTTTATTTAATACGCGATTTTTCGCCAAGTGTTCACGTTTCGAACGTTTATTTCGAAAATTGCTGGGTGTTTTACTACGAACCGAAATTAAAAACCGAACGAGAAACGCCCGTCGAAATACTTTCCGTCGTTAACCTCTCGGATCGAAAGGATTTCCGTACGCGAAATTATTCTACACGGTGGAATTTCTTTCGAAATTAATACGTTTTCTCGTTGTTGTTGGAATAACGTGACTATCGATTTCGTGACCTATTTAAAATGTCAGAAACGAGAGAGGTTAGGACGGAATTGAGACGTTAAGAATAACGATCGCGCGTTTTAACGACTCTTCGGTGGCGATCAAAATATTTTTGGTTTTTTAATTAAAAACTTTCTCTAGTCGTTGATAAACAATTACGAGCGAAATTCGTCGTCGTGTTCGATATAATTTTAATACGCGCGTATTACATTCTTTTGCGTTTAAAACCTCGGCGAACATACGTCGTTCGGTATTCGAATATCCGGGGACGTTTTACGTGGATATGCGCAAATGACGGACGTTTTCTTCGTACGCGGATCGGGTGTGTCCGGTCTAGTTTCTGACGACCAATGCCGTTGCGTGTTTCTGATCGGAGACGAAAACTCGATTACGATTCCGTAATTTACCGTACGCGCATAATTGCGTACCGGACGAGATGAGTGCGAACGTACGAACCGCAGACGGGCTGTACCCGCCGTGTACAGATTCGCATTACTCATAGGCAATGGACTTTGACCGCAGGCGGGCTCGGCGACGACGGCCATCCGTCGCAGTCCAGGCAAATCGTCGTAGCGATGGTAATACGATACGCGTTCGCCAAATCGAACGTAAACGTTTAGTTGTCGCGACGATTTTGGCCGAATCGATCGATTATTTCGATCACGCGCCGATTACGATATCGGTCTACAGCGGCCGCCTCGGCATTCAAGACCCGGAATAGTTAATTAATATCCGTATTCGTTACACGAACGACGAGTAATCCTACCGTCCCTACGTTCATTTTTCGAAATTTAAATACGTTAGGAAATGTTTCGTCCCGACGATTCCGCTAAAATCGGCGAATTATTACCGACGGTCAATTATTCCATCGACCGATTCCGGATACGTTTACTCGTCGTATTCGCGCGTACCTACTGCTCGTTTATATTCTTGTGAAACGTGTAACGAAATTAGCCGATACGAATACCAACGCGGATCGTCGGTTCGTCAATTCGATAACATCGTTTCGAGAGTAACGCGTAACGTCGTCGATCGTAGTCGGTCGACTAACAAACGGTTGGTTGTTCGCTTCGCGCGGTTCAAAATATTTTGTAACGTACACGTTCGTTGTAAAACGTATTCGCTCGCGACCATTTCGAATGGGTTGTAATCATTTACGACGTCGTACCTACCGTTTTCGAAATATATTATTCATATCGCTTTGAAGGCGGTCCGTGAAATTTCTTATGACATAAATAACGAACCGACGATTTTCCCGAACGACACACTCCCGTCGCGGTATAATAAATACCTATAGTCTTACCGACAACACCGTCGCGTATCCCGTTCCGTTTAGCCGAAATTCGGGCGCGAGTACAATTTAAAAAACACGGTACACGATTAGAATTCGACCCGCCGATTATTTATTCGGGCGCCGTACGTTATTACCTAAATAACACGCCGCGACCGAAACTCTTTATTCCGTATCGATTTTAAGTCACTCCGACTAATGTCATCAATCTAGCTAACACCCCAACGGCGTACCAATCATACTCAGTCACCAGTTTAATAAAATATTTATATTAGACTTAAATCGGTTTATATATATTTTTTTTTATGTTACACGGTTTCGAAGCGCGGCGTGTAGCCTAAAATCAATACACGTGTACCGAGCGTCGGTGACACGAAAGATTTCGATAACCGAACGCGCGAAAATTACGCGTGTTTAATTAATGTCGTCAGGCCGATCGTAGTAACGCGACGTACACATTATTCGATTCGATTTCCGTGTTCGCGTACCGTCGTCGCCCCGCCGAAACTTTTAAAATATATCGTCTTCTATTCCGACGAAGATCTATAGTTTCGAACCATTTGGACGACGTGTATACATACGATATACCCGATTTCGCGTTTGCCGGCTATCCAAATGATTTGTCAGTGTAAAGTACGTCTGAAAAATTGCGAAGGACAACGAGAGTGTGCGAATGGAAAAAACGAGAAGTCGCGAAAAAAATTAAAAAATTGTTCGTAAAATTATATTACGAGATGAGTGTATCGCCACGAAGTAAAAACAAATACGGTGTGTATATTTTTGAAATCAAATAGCGATTCCATTGTTTATCGTGTTTTGTATTAATATCCTAATTGGCGAAAACACCGATTCGAAAAAAAGTACCGCGGCGATATTCGGTCGATTATTCTTTAGTTTTTCAAAATATAAATTAACGGCTCACGATTTTCGAAAATCGTAAAAATATTATACGTCCGTTGTTTCGTTGGTTTTTCAGTCTTCGATATAGCGATTTTCCGTGTTCGAAACTGATATTTTTCGACATGTTTACTAGATTTCGTTTCAATTATGCGATTGTTTATTCTTACGCGTCTTATCCGACGAAAAAATCGAAAAACGCGTTAAATAAATTAGCCTCCGTGTCGACGGCAAATACCGCGTGTGAATGAATACCACCCGAGCATTTTTCCTATACGAAATCGCGTTTAAAGAGTAAAAACCGAGACCATTCTAAAATCACCGATACGTTATTCGAGAATTACTGGGCACCTGTAAAGTAATTGAACACAGTTCGTAGCCGCGTTAGCCATTACAAGACTCGTTTTACGTATAACGCTTACGGAATACTCCGAAATAAATTGAATTAGTGAGATAACTCGGGAGGCGTATTGTTTAACATTTAAGCCTTTTGTTTGGCAAGTGGCCCAAGTGACGTATCCGAACGAGCACCGTTAAATGTATTCCTAAAACTTTAATTTCGGAAAGTATTACTACGATACTGTGAGGCGTACAATACGGCCATTATATATATTACGCCTTACGTTATATATCATTTTTGTTAAATCGATTTCGTGCTCGCCGAAATATCCATTTTTAATAACTCGCGTTCTATTAATGTAAACCGCAATCGGTTAAAGGATCGATAATGGTCCTATAAATAGCGTTATTATTGTTCACGTATTGTCAACGTTTACTATCGTTTAATAAGTATACATTTTTAAATCGGAAAATCTAAATTTTAGTCGAAATAATCCGGGAAACGTTAAAGTAATTTGTTCGCGATATGCACATTTTTAGTTACGTACAACAAGTAAATGACGATTTCCGTTTACTGAAAAATCGTTAAAGCCAAGTAGATTATTTGATAGAAAATTGTCAAGCAATAGACCGTCAAACCGTTTTAAACGGAATTTCTATTCGAAACGCAGGCGTTCGGTAATCGTTTGTTATTGTTTCATAATTAAGTTAGCACGAATATATTACTCGTTCTCCGGGTCGTTTAACGGCGTATTAAACGACGAGTTTGACGTGTAAAAATAATTTCCGCTTTACTATTAACCTAATTTTTCTCGCCGATAAAAATGACATATTAAATAAACGGCGAAGTAAACGTTTCTGGCTGGTTCGCGAGAATAATATCGGGCCGTGTATCGTTCGGAACATTGTTCCTGCTAACGCGTAAACATACGGCGTACGCGATACGCGCGGCTGTAGTAAAATTGCCCGACCGGAGCGCCGCGCGGTTGTCGATCGCGTTCCGGGCAATTGTCGTTAAATCGTTGGGTCGTTTCGTGTCCGTTCCTCTACCGTAAATCCGCATTTATTATTGTCGACTAGCGTAGAAGCGTACGAATCGCCTGAGTTCATGTCAGCCGACGTGCGAGCCGAGAGAATTGTCAAACGCGTACGCGAAAATCGGATAAATAATCGGACTATACGAAAAAAAAAAAAAAACGAAAATCTCCGATCCGGCACTATAACGACGACGATAGTGTACCGGCGGTGTCGTCCGTGTATGCCCGCAGACGGCGTAGAACAGAACGAGCGTTTTACAGTTGACACGAGAGACAGCGCCACCAGGGGGCGATTAGTTTCCTGCCGATTTTATAATTGATCGTTACGGCGTAATAGGCCAATACGTAACAATCGTGGACGCGTACAACGGGGCCGGAAAATGAATTCCGCGATCGAAAAAGGACGCCGGTGGCGCGGGTAAGTGGCGGTGACGTTGAAGGAAGGGTATATCGACGGGCGGCGGTTACTCGTACGCGAGACCAATCGTCGTTAATACTACTCTTTCGGACGGCCCCGCGCTAGTGTATGCCGACATTCGGATAGATAAGTTCGTTGTCAAATGCCGAGGAAACGAATTCTAATCGTTGTGATGAAACGGCCGTCTGGAGTAATGGCGTACAGCGGCTATACGTTACGAATTCAACGTCGCCGCTCGTTTAGGTCGATCGTAATTCGCCGATTTAATCCGTTCACCCGGAGCGATAATAAATCGTATTATTATTATTGTCGGTACAAACAACGACGAATTCCCAGGCGATCCGATACTATTCCGCGCGCCGTATTTTTATTCCCGCGTTCGCGTCCAATTAGTCGCTACCGTATCGTTTCGTTGGTTATTTTTCGCGATCGATTTCGACCGTGTCCGTTTCACAGGCGGTCGTGTGACACACACACTACGCTACGGCAACACACCACCGAATACCGAACCGACAGATTAGAAAACAACTCGTGTATAAACACGTCGTACGTAATACGATAGATTCATCGTTTCGAACGCCGATGGCATTTTTCGTCGTCAAATATAGTCGGTTTGTCGCCGTATCCAATTCGTCACTACCACCGCGCGCCATTTGTCGCGTCGTATTATCTTACATTATTACCCACCGGCCGCGATCCGGTGTTGTATTATTATTATTATTACTTCGTTTGAACAACGCGCGAAAAACTGCGACATTCCTGGCATTACAAACAATTTATATTTTAATTCCGAATAAAATTCGGCCGTCGTTTCGCATAATTTACAGTTTTCGCGCGCTACTATATTCGCGAATACGAAATTACGTATATTTAAGCATTCGCTACAAGTTTTCGGGTACGGTTTTAAAAAAGTTTTTGCGAATATCGATATATATATATATATATGTTTGGACGTTTTCGCTTAATAGAATATTATTAAAAACTTCGTAATATATTATTTCAAATTCCAACAGGTCGGGGCCGACACGAAATAATAAACCGTTTAAATTCGAATTTCGTATTCGCCGGGTGTTCGACATTTTCAGTCGCTTTTGAAACGCGTCTGGGTCGATTCAATTGCGAAAGAGAGAGCCGCGGACGGGCGCCGCCGATAGATTTTCTTGCACCACCGACGCGTTGTTACGTTGCGCGTTTAAAATTATCGTCGTAACGCGTATAGGCCTTAAGCGGAATTACTAAACACTTTGTCGAACGCCGTGTGCCCGTACGCGTTACTAACAGACACGTACGTCTGCGGGGAACGTCGTAACGCGTACGCGAACCGTTCAACGAAAATACGATATATTTCGATACGAAAGTTACATCAAAGAACGGTTAGGTGCTTGAGAGTTTCCCGGTCGAAATCAAAGTACACGGTAAATTTGCGGGCACGCTAAACGGCGAATACGTTCACAAACATACCGTTTCATTTATCAACGTAAATATTCGCGTATCGTCTGTCGAAACGTGCGGCTGCTTCTCTCGTATACAACGTCAATGGCCGTACGCGTTAAATATCGTTCGCTTTGTTATTTGAGGAGAGGACGCGCCCGTATTCCGAGGAGCGAGTTTCGATACCGCGTCGTGATATCTGTCGAAAAAAATCGTTATCGACCCGTCCTAGTGCCGGTACTCGTCGCGACGGATAAATTAGCGTAAAATATAGAAAAGCGCTCGTTAGCGAATATATATATACACATAAATACGTAGATTATTCGAACGCGATTAACGGTCGTTGGAACGGTTCGTTTTTATTTCGTTGACTCGAAATACGTTGGCGACAAAACGGCCGAGTTAATTGCGTTAAACGAAAAAAGCCGTTTTCTTTTATCGGCGTATCGAAATAAGCGATCGGTATAAAAACGGTAATTGGTATTCGCCGAAACGCATTTGCATTTCCCGGTGACATATACACGGTACCGCGAATTAAATAAATAAACGATAATAATGCCGTTTAAATAACGGTTTCGTTTCTTCACTCCGAACACGTTCGTCATTTCGCGTATTGATCGAATTCCCCACCAACCTCCACTCGTACTTATACGTTCGAATAATAACAATAACGACACCGTCGTACGTCCATTGTCGACGGGCGTTATACGATTACTGCGAACGTTCGATTGTTTCCGAAAACGAACGAACCACCACGCGCTATTAATAAATAACGAATTAACGGACCGAACGACGCGCGATTCGTGAGATTTAAATTTAGAACGGTCGTTGTTGACCAATATTTACTATCGCTAGGCAACGGCGAACGCCCTAATGTTTGCACACTTCGTTCGTCGTATTAATTGTCAACGGGCGTATAAAATAACCGTACCTTTCCGTTTGAACCGAACGAGTTTATTATCAAGCAATAGACGCGTGGAAGAACGTGGCCCGTACGTTTAACGTACGTTTCGTATCGCTCGAAATTGAGTCTCGAAATGACAACATTCGCTTACGTTCGGTAAACGTATATCATATTTTACGTTTATTCGTTTCGTACGCCGGAGTCTATGCGCGCGAGTTTTTACGGCCGACGTCGTAAAAATGACGAAACGTACCCGAATCGACGTCGCCAGTACACACCGTTTCGAACCTTATCGTTACAATTCGGTAATTTTACGATGTACTACAATACTACGTTTTCGGCGCGCACTTTATACCTTCGACGTAAATAAATAATTTCGCTAATAATCGTATATCGCGGTAGAAAAATCGATTATTCACGTTCCGCTTATTATTTAAAAGCGTTACAAACAAATATATTGACGGACGAGTCGCCCGCAAAATAACGTTCTAACTAAATATATTTATATATTGATTACGGTCAAACTTTAAACATTATAAACTACGCTTTAGGCGTTTTTCGTATAATATTACCGCCGAGCCGTTTCGTTCGCGTACAGTTTATCGTATAGGCGTCCGTGTCGTAATTACTCGGTGGCGAAACGAACAAATCGTCGCGGTTTTATCGTAATTAACGGAATGTTAATATATATATATAAATATTACGTTAATAATAAACGTGTTCGGTACGTTCTAGACGAATTTCGGCATTTTTAAAACGTATTTGATCCCCGTGTATAAGGCCAGTGAAATTCACAGATACCACAATCGTGGGTAATAATAACGTAAGCATATTTCGATGTAATTTGACGTAATAATGTATCGAAAAATGATGTAAAAAATGTTTCAATAAATGTTAGAACGACACTTGAACTCCTCGAAATACCGACTATACTTTAATAACATATCGACAATAATCTCGTATAGCGCGAAAAAAGGGGTTGAGCCGCGATCCCACGATAAACGCCGAATAAATTTGTTTATACAAAAAAGTTTACAATAATTACGGGAACATATCACGGTAATGGGCACGAATCAAACGAGTACGTGTTCCTTATTAAGCGAATAGAAAAATGTCGAAAAACGATAAAACGTACGAAAACACGAGCCACGATACGCCGATTCTGACAAAATTCGATACGAGTTAAATTCGATAATAATATGGCCGGACAATTCGGCTATAAAACACAGAAATTACTGGAGCCCAGTGTCAGTCAATCAGTCGGTGGATCACCGGATGACGTCTGTGTCCACACGGGAGGCGGACAACTCTCGCGCACTCCCGTCACGCGTCACCAAGTCGCAGAAGTCGGTATGCCGAGGATCGAGGGCTGTTCTCTGCGCCAGGATTTCCGCGGCTCGGCTCGTTCTTATTGTCGGCGAAGTTGCGTAAACAAACTCACCGTCCCGACCTTTTTTCGGTTAACTTTACGAGTATTTCTTTTTAAATTCGTTCAAATCGACCGGACCGGACAGGTAAGTTGATTCGATAATCGATAATAACGTTCCGAAATAATTCTCGAACTCACGATCCCGAAAATAAATTACGTAATTACTCGTTAAATGTTAAACACGTCCCCCACCTACATATTGGTGATTAAGTATTTATATTCCCCAATCCCTGGTTGTGTAATTTTTATTTTCGAGTTATTACAGTCAGCATCACGATCGATTGTAGCTTACGTAATGTACATTATATAACGATACGAATCTGACGTAAGCGTATCACGTTATGTCTTATTAAGTGCTAAAAACGTTCGACAATAGCGGCGACGTAATAGAACGGGCGCATATCATAATGTCGTTAGTCAACCACCGGCGTTGCAGCCACCGCCGTCTATTGATGAACCGTTTACGAGAAACGAAAGTTCGTTCCTGCACGAGAACGGCTATTATAATTGTTTTGCTTTAGTTCAATTTAGCCCCAAAATAACGGCAAAACGATCTTGTATGTTTTTTCGGAAATTTCTCCGCGGTCGGCCCGCTCGTATTTTCCTATTGTTCGTCGCGTTTCGTAAAATCGTTAATTATTATCGCGTATTTATATTTTAAAGCCGCAATTTCCCTTTGTAATTTTTCGATATTGTTATTTGGAGTTCGACGTTACATTTTTCGCTCGTTTACCATAAAGTAATCGCAATGCGTTTGGATTTTCGAACCGCCGTATCATACCAATAGTAAATTGGTAACGAATTTCGTTAATAACGTTTAAATCGTTCGGATGTTCGTGAAAGACGACCGACGCGAACAATCGTTATGTAAATAATTTAGCGTTATTTTTAATTCCGTTTAAGGCGCTTACGATAATACGTTTATTTATTTAGCGTCGGTAAGTTGTCAATTATGGAGCCGTTGCGTTTAATCTATTGGCCACATCGATTAATACAAATCGATCTCGATAATTCGTTACATATTATATCCGTATAATAAACGATTACAATTTCGATTGTTTACCCACGGACTATTTCGGGCGAACATATTTTTCGATATTGCACTTGTTGAGGTCACGTTAGTTTGTTTTCGTACTTTTCGTTAATGTTCACGAAATAATTTTCGCCACTCGATTCACTTTGAGAGTAACTCGACTCTGAATTTAAAATTGACCCAGTTACCGTCTCAAGTAGCTATCCCAAAATAACGCGGCACAATAACCCTGTTATGGTCGCCGGCTTATGTTTCGTTAGAAACGCTACCAAGCTATCACGTTCCGCGATAATTATCGTCGAAAACACTTCCGCGGGGACTAAACGCGATCGTAAAAATATGTTAACGGACGCGTACGACAAAGTAGCCGCAAAAACCAATTTATTTTCGCCGCAGTTCCGTATATCGTTGACTCTGGATGTGTATTGTGAAACCGGCGATTTCGATTCATTTTCCGTCTTATTGTATTTCCGTAATGTATAATACATTAGCCGTATATCGTACGCGACCACCGACGGCCATTTATTGTCGAGAAGGAGTAGAAGAAGAAGGAGTAGGAGTAGGAGGAGGAGGAGTCTGTCGGCGTACGTTTTTTTTTTTTTATCATCGTGCCCGCACATTAAAACTTCGTCGTGAGAAATCCGTAAAGTTTCCGAAGCGAAAAACTCGAGTCGGGGTCCGTTCGAAATTATCGATTTCGCCGATGATATTATTATTAGGTAATAAATATTTCAGCGTCGGTCCCGAGGCCGGTAACTCGGGCACGGACGCCCGGACCACCGACACCGTGGCGACCGACCGGTGGCGAAAAATTTGACGACGCCGGTGGTGCCAGAGAACGATTAAACGGCGCACGCGTACATTTGTTACGTACGCCGTGTATGGGGTGCCGAGACCATACTCGTCGGGTATTCGGGCGTTTTTTGGTTAATTTGGATACGTATTCTGTATATAAACTTTTGCCGAACGATCCGTTCGCTAGAAACTGACCTTTAGAACGAGAAATATTAATATTTCCGACAATACGGACTACGTAGACGCTATAGTATACGTTTGGCGGATAGCGATAACGTATAGTTAACGAATTTGACAACAAACGGCGGAATTTTTTTCGCACACACGCGATTTACGTTTATTTACAACGTCGCCGCGTAAACGGGACGCCGTTAAATTTTTCCGATCATTTTACGTTTAATAACGAAACTTCGAACCAATTATTATTTCGAATAATTTAAAAGTTCGATAAAGTTAAGTTCGGTAAGCGCTCGGATCTCCAAGGTCGTATAAACGAACTAATTAAATATTACGACGCGCTAATATTCCTTTTCGATTGTAGAACGCGTATATCAAATATCCGAAAAAAATTACGGCGAATTACGTTTACTTTTAAATTACTCGAGAAATTAGAATACCAGTGATCAACGTCGTCGCCAATCATTAACGTTTTTAAAGTATTCGCCGAATTAAAGTAGCTCGTGTTACCTACCTTACGTTCAGCGCCGAACGAATAACGAACGAAAATTATTCGTCGACGAATTCGACGTAAACGATTACGAATAGTATAACGCGTTTAGGACAAAAATCGAACGACGAAACAACGCGTTCTTTTTACGCGCGTTTAATCGTTTTCGCTACGGCACGTTGACGTATCGCGTGATTTTCGTTCCCTGAAGTATTACCTAACGGATTCAGAACGACAATACATAAACGGTAACCGGAACACGTATGGAAGCGTTTTTAAAACGGACGTTTCGTTACCCGTTCGAAGCGTTTCTTTATCGGCGGTACGGTTCACGAGCGTAGTCGAACGAGTGTCGTCTGTACACGGGCCAGCTGGCCGACGGTAACGATAACAATTATAAGAATAATCAAACGGCGCGCTCGTACGTCGCACCTACACGTACAATACACCCCCCACCCCCTCACCGGGCTATTGTTATTAATCCCCGGCGCTTATACGAATCGCCCGGTTCCCATGGCGACGGCGGTGCCGGCGTTCGAAAAGCCAAAAAGGGTAGTGGCCTCGGCGGCGTGCGCGCGTGCGAGTAATAAGCATCCGGCTGAACGGTTGGACGGCGGCGGTGGTAGCTAACCGCGCGGCGCGCGCGCTTAAATGACCGTCACGTGATTACGAGACGCGCGTATAGGCCGACTGTCGCCCTCGCCGAAATTCCCGTACATATATATATATATATGTCGTCACGTACTTTTGGACGAAAGTTTTCGCGTGGAAACAAAGGCGATCCGTCGTCGACTACACTTTTGGCCAACCGACCGTCTACGCCGACCCTATCTATATAAATCGTCCGTACACGCGTTTCTTGTACACCGCGAAACTTCGGTTTACACCTACCGCGCTCGACGAACGCCCCGATTGATCGTGTGGAAACTACGCGGCCGAACGGGTGGGTTTACCGGTTTTGGGGGCTTTCACCGACGAGTCGCGGCGAATCTCAGATTTATAATCGATGACGGCGGGCGATGTCCCGTCGTAGCACATCCTACGATTGCGGGCCGCACCACACGCCGCACAAAGTCAAACGCCCTCTGCTTTAACGCGAACGGAGGTACTTTCGAAACATAAAATCCCTTAGGCTTAGTACGAAATCGCGTATCGTACAAACCCGTATTTTATATTTTTCCGAGGTCCCGTCGAACGGTCGTTTACGCCGATCGTACAATATCGCCTAGGTATATTTTGTTACTGTTTCGGGCGTACACGGGTAGGCGTTTTCTAAATATAATTACGAAAACGGAACGGGCCAATTACTGCCGGTGTAGCGTACGTCAATCTTATCGAGTCGACGAAACGTAATAAAACAAAAAACGCCCCGCCAACTAAGGTTTAAGATGTCGGTGAATTTCTTTGGCGTTCAAAAAAATTTAATAAATTGCCCGAAATTGCGTTTAACGAGCGGTGGTTGTACTGCCGACGTATTCGTGAAATATATAGCGCGACGTTCAAAAGCGTACCGATGAAGGTTACGTGAACGTATAACGATTATTCGAATTTCACATAAAAAAAAAAAAATTGTTATCGTTTCGATTTTTATGGACGGATTTGTAGTATCGAATCGTTTTCGACTACTGACCCGTTCGAACGTATTATAATAATAAAATAATAGTCGATTCGTTTAACCGTAAATTATAATTTCGACGAGCATTTTCGATTTACTCGGAACGCTTAGTTTCCGGTCTGCCGAACGGTATTAAAATATTCTATTAAATTTACCGTTATAGACTTCGTCGAAAACGGGGGGGAGGTGCGGTGGCTGATAGTCAACTGATTGATTTAGCCCGAACCGCCGCGCGATTTATTACGCCGAACGAATTATTTATTTCGCGGGAACGTCTAACGGGATAATAATACGATTTTGGTAAACGGCGACGTTTCGTATATGTTGTTCGTTTGAGCGTTTGGCGGCACTGATTGGCAGTACATAATATTCGGACGCCGGGGCGCAATTATTCGCGGGAAATAAATTCCGTTTTTCGGTTCCGGGGAGGAATTCCGAAATTGAATCCGTACGGTTTTCCCGAAGTCCGTTGGGTTCATGTATACACATGCCGTGTACCAACCACCGTGCCGGAATCAATTATCGTAGGAAGACGACGCGAATAACTTAACGTGACGGAATCGCGCGCCGTGTTATTATTTCGAAACGAGCAATAGGGCCCGGCGGAATAAACAGGCTCCCCGTTTATTCTCTTCGATCGTGCCGTATAAACGGAACGTTTACGATAATATATAATAATGGAATAGTCGACAAAGCGTAATCACGGACGAAACGTCGGAGGTCGTTGCGAATATTTTCGCGTGTCGTGAATAATATTAACGACCGCCGGCGCACGTTCGTAGTAGAACGCCGCGGGGGGGGGGCTACGCGGTAGAACAGAATTCGTGTTTTCGGAAGCGCGCGTTATTCCGAAAACTCGATTCGTTTGATCATAAACAAGTTATATTAATACCTCGTCCGTATTATCTTCGGAGGGTTTTAATATTAAACGGTTGGCGACGACGTGGGCCCAAAGAGGACGCTGTTCAAAGGCTTCGAACGGTTCTCCCGTTTATGATATGGTCGGTTTTTTTCGCCGGTTCGAAACGTTTCGTCGCAATTACGAAACGCCGCGGCGTTCAAAAAACCGTCGACGTGCTAGAAAAAAAAGACGCCTTTTCGGATTACGTCGCCGCAACGCCGAATATTTCGTTTCCCGAACGATTCGAAACTAAAAACGTACGTTGCGTGTAAACACTCGCCCGAAACACGGGCGGTACAAATACGACGGTTTTCGGGCGCACGAACGAAACCGTAGGCAGCAATTTATAATAACACACGGGGACCGCTGGATCATTTCTGGTACGTACGAAAAACGGTGGGGCGAGAATTCACGGGCGTCAGTGCCGTGTGGGGGTGGACGGGGTGTCCTATACAGATGTCGGCGCGCTTTCGCGGAAACGCACATTGTGTCGCGGCGCCCAAACAATTCGGTTGTGTCGGCTCAATGTCGTGCCCGCGGTGCGTCGTCGAGTACGTTCGCGGGCCGTTTTTAACGTTAATTCGTCGTCGTCACGCCTCCTCGAGCATTCTCGTCTTCCGCGTCGGTCCCGCCCGACTTTCCGACTTAATCGTCGTAACCTATTTCGGGAATTTTTCGTCTTCCGGCGATTTTCCGGCCACCTGGGAATTCGCTTCGGGCACTAACCGAAACGGGTTTGTTGGGCGGAATGTTTTCGACTTGTTCGTTTTGAACGATACGCGAAAAACGATTCCGCTCGTTGTCGAACAATTAATTCTGCGCCTGGAGAATGTACGTACATGGCTCGCGCGTGCCTGATCAAACGTCTCGGAACAAATTTCTCGGATAAAACCGTTTATAATTTCGTTCAACTAGCAACGGACAATCGTCGTTGGCGAATTTTCCTCGGCAAATCGTCGTTCGTGTTGATTACCCACAGTGTACACAGCGTAAAGGGGTAAAAAAAACCCACCGGTAATTGGAAAAATAACAAAATTGCGTCCAACATCTGCGCCCGGTCGACGTGAATTAATAAAATAATCGTTCGCGCGGTGGGGCTGCTCTTGTTGTTTGTTTAAACGTCCGCCGGCTTACTGATTTTCGTGGATGGGACGAAAGGCGAATAATAAATAACCGCGTAAATATACGAATAATTCGCCGTACGTTATAAATATTAATACGAAATAGACGGGCGCTCGTATACGATATCAATAAATAACGACTTGGAACGACGCGTGTGTGTGTGTACACAGTGCGTCCCATAAGTTTTGAGACAACCGTTCTAAAATTAATTCTAAATAATTATGAAATTCTGGGAAGTTATTACGATAACACTTAGAATCATTCGTACAAAGGTTCACGTGTATAATTTCTGGCAGTACAATCGTATCTGTCACGAATGTATGTTCGTGATCGCGGTGATAATTTCAACGGGGAAGAAAATCTTGAACAACGAATCGCGATAAAACGTTAAGTTAGAATAAAGTGCTACAGAAAACGTTCCGAATGATGATCGAAGCTTATGGCGAGTATATGTCCCGCGCTACTGTATTTCTCGGTGGCATAGTCAGTTTTCATCCGGCAGGGAGTCGTTTGATGACGAGCAGAGATGTGGAAGACCAAACACGACGAAAACGTTGCCCGCGTCTCGGCTGTTTTGAACGAACGTCGAAACGCTGGTTGTAGGTTAGCGGAGGAGTTAACTGAAATTCCAAAAACGATTGTTCGACGGATTATTAGAGAAGACTTAGGGAGATGAAAACTTTGCGCGCACTTTGTTCCTCATGCGCTAACCACGGAACAACGACAGAGACGTGTTTCTCACGCGAAAGACTTGCTTCAAATGGCCACCGACGCTCCGAATTTTTTTAAAAATATTATTACGGGTGACGAGAGCCGGTGTTTTTCCTATGACCCGGAAACCAAACGGCAAAGTGCACAGTGGGTTGGGCGAAATTCGTCACGATCAAAAAAACTTCGGTTTCAAAAATCCAAAATCAAGACCATGTTGATTGTATTTTTTGATTCCCGAGGAATTATGCACAAAGAATTTGTGCCCCCGGGAAGTGCTGTTAATGCCGAATTCTACAAAAACGTTTTGGATCGCCTCTGTAAAAGAATCGCACGCGTTAGGCCCGCTTTGTGGGAAAAATCGGTATTTTTTCTTGCTGCACGATAACGCTCCAGCACGCACCGCGGCGATTTTTGGCCAAAAAAATGATTCCAGTACTCGACCACCCTCCCCCCGTATTCACCAGGTTTGAGTCCTCCGGACTATTTCCTGTTCCTAAAGTTGAAGATGAAGCTCAAGGGGGGCACCATTTTGCCACCATTGAAACGATTCAAGAAGTGGTGACCCAAAAGTTCAAGAACATTCCTAATGCTGACTTTTCACGAGCAACGGAAAAATTGGACGATTGTGCAAGAAGGTGTGTAGAATGTAATGGTGACTATTTCGAATAAAAAATCGCTTAAAACATTTTTTTTTCATTTTTTTTTCTGTAACATCAGTAACTTTAGTCTCAAAACTTATGGGACGCACTGCGTATATAAATATATAGATAAATAAAACGAAACGGAACAACGATCTACGCACAAACTTATCGTTGACTTCGTAGAGATAAATAACGCGAAAGCGCATAGAAACGTAACGGCGACGATTAGCGAACCGCGTAAATCACTAAAATACAATGTTCGTGATCGACTTGGACACCAAGAACACACAACGTAATTCTCCTGGGAAGACTTAGGCAAGAAATTCGACGCCGATAATCGCGGCCGGACTTTCGCGCGTACATATTTGTCCGTAATAATCGCCGGTCGGACTTGTTATCGTGAACATTATTGCACGACCATATTGTGCCGCGAACGTTGTTGCCGAATGGAAAACATAGCCGCGAGCCGTGAACGGATCGCGCGTATTAATATATACGTCGGGCGTTCGTCGACCGGATTTTCGTAACGACCGAAATTGTCGATACGTCTAGACCCGACGATCGATTTGCGCGCGAAAATCGTACGCGACGATAATAGTGATATTATCGTCGGATCGATTCGAGAAAAGGGGAAAAACCCGATAGTTTCGGTAAACGGCGTAACGGTTTCGATAGTCGTTATGAAAACAACACACAAACTAAATGAAACGTTCCCGGTACGTTTCAAATTAAATATCGTAAACGTTATCGACGTTACCGGCGTTCGGTGGTCTATTTTTGAACGAACGTGGAATACGTTATGCGCACGGATTCGGAACGAACAAATAAAACCGTTTTTAGACAATTCGAACACAATTTTCGATTCGATAAATGTAGCGGGGCCCGAAAAAACTATACGATCGTCGAAGCTGACCGGGTTTTTTCGTGCAACGATTGTTGGGAAAGTTACGAACTTTCCACGTAACAAATCCAATTACGTTAGTTAAAAAGTTCCAAATTACTTAGCTACTGTTTAAGAATAAAATCGTACGTACATTTTGGTTTACGATAATTTATTTTCCGTTTTACTTTAGTTATATAAAACTGCCGCGTACATTTTGTAACCAACGACACCGGAGGTTACGTTCGCTTTTAGAACCAAAACAAGACCAACGTTTATTTCACTTTCCGATTGATTACGTAAACGAACATATCAACGGCGCCTATATACGTCGCGGGTAAAAACGTTTATTTAAAAAAAAAACGAAATAATAATCTATACACGAAGCGATATATTGTATACGAACCGTAACGCTGTTCGCGTTTAATTCTCGAATAACGAGTCGAAAAAAATAAAGGAATAAACTAACCGGGACGTATTCGATGCCGTGAATACGTTAACCAAAGAGACGAATATGTTCGTTTTTATACCAATTCCTGGGGCGTTTCAACGAAATCGGCGGTAACCGTCCCGCGTTGAAATTTGTAAATTCGCGCACCCCGATATCGAGCCGGGCCGGCGTTTTCGCGACACGATTGCAAGAACCTCGGGGCCGGACGGAATGTCGAATGTACACGGCGGAAAAGAAAATCCCGTCGCCGACGTCGGAATCGGCGCTTAAAAAGAAAAACACAAACACAACTCGTCGGCGCGTGCCGCCGTCTCCTGCTTCGGCCGGGCTGTCGACGAGGAAACGTACACGCGGCGAGGATACACGAATACGACGGCCGTACGCGTCCCGTGTATTCGGACCGGTCAGGGGACTCGGCCCGGAACGTTTACCCGTCGCGTTTCGTCCGTACCGGTCGATCGTCTCGGCCCGAAATATATCCGGTCCCACGGTTGTAGTGTGAACGGTCTCGCCATATATCATTCGAATATCGAATAAACGTCGCCGGTTGTACCGTATCGGTCAGATAATTTTTTTCGGCTTTCGCTCGCGCCCGGGCACCCCCGGAACACGATCCGGGCAACCACGTTCGCAATACAGATATCCTCCCCCACCCCCACACTGATTCGGAGGGTCCAAATCCGGATGTCGCGTGACCCGTACGCCGCCGCATGATTCGGACGCGGGAAGTCTCGGACCGTCCCGGGCGTTTCTTGAATTTTCCGAATTTACTAATAGCGCCCGTACGGAATATTATTATTATGTATAACGTTCGAGGACGACCCGGGACACTGTCATAATATATCACATTATTATGGGGTAGGTCTCACACACACGTACGTGTAACGGCGCTTCGGGCTCTCGGATTGCGTTTAGAGCGAGCGCGATAGTCGTCGACGGAAAGGGACTCGTCCGATAAAATACTATATTTATATACGTAGGCGTTTAAAATATTATTGCGCGGCTCGTGGCCGTAAAAACGATTTATGAATAAACTATTCGTTCCGATAAATCATTTGCGCGCCCGTACGCGTCTAAAATTCCTAACGGTTTATTATTTTTTTGTTTTTGTTACGATTATTATTATTATTGTTGTTGTTGTTGTTGTATCCATTAAACGAGATTGTTTTTAATATAAACGCGTCGGAAAGTATATTTGATTATTTTCGTAAAACTTACGCGCCGAAAATAAATAAAAAAAGAGGTATAAATAATCCGACGCGAACGTGTCGCGTCGAATCGACGAAATACACATCGGAAAACCGTAAATGGTGTTTTTCGTTTACGAAAACAAAAAAAAACCGGTCGGAATAAACGGTGGCCGGTGGTTTCTCGTTGTTTTCCACTTTTCGCGAAGAAAAACACCGTCCAAATACGACTGGCCGATCGCTCGGGCCGAATTAGCCCGCTTGTGCCCGAAATATGAACGGTTGTTTGGACGTCGTCGCGTACCGGAGTTTCCGGGCGCCGTCGGCGACCTTTTCGGAAATAACGACGACGACTTTTTCAGCCCCTCCTGCGGCCGACGGTTCGTCGCTTAAACCCGTACGACACTGTATCATGAACGTGCGCGGTCCCTCGAGCCGAATCCATTAACGGCCGTAAATTTGCGGTAATTATCGTTTCGGGAATTACACTTACCGCGCGCGCCGTACGTTGAACGCACGGGCCGACCCGAGGCTCGCGAGTCTCACGCGATTTCCGTCGCCTATTCGTTACAGACGCGATATATTTTCGCTAATATCGGAAATTCCTCGAATTCGCACCGGTGTACCGCTACGTGGTTTCGCGTTGTATTACGTCGTGGTAACCGACAATAACGGGATACGCCGAAAAACGTTCGGCGTTACCGTCGGAGAGATGTGCGTTTGAACCGTTTAGAAGTGCTGCCCGGAGTTGGAAAACTCGACGCGTCGAATAATATCTGTGGTCGAAAACGATCGCGCGCCACGGACAATGTACGTAGTATAACGGTCGGCGCGGGATATTTGGAAATTTTTTTTAACGCCGATCGGTAAAAAGCGCGTGAACGACTTTTCGATAGACGGAATAAACGTCCGCGGAAACGTCGGATGGTGCAACTGAGCCAACGGACGACCGTAAAATGTCCGAAAAAATTCACCAAGTACGCGTTAAATAGGTAAACGAATTATTAAAAGGATATTCGCTATTGGAAAACGCGTTCGTTATTTGTACACGTCACGGGCAACGATCGATACGGAACGAGAACGGTTCGGTACTTTCGCGTTATTCGGCACGGCCAGCGAGACGACTGTTTTGCCGGGGCCCGAAACGCGCGGACGGATTACGATTGAAGGAGAACGATTTGGTTTTTACGAGCGCGCGACCGGCCGACGAGCCGAAATTCGTTTACGTTCGGGCCCCTCCGAACCGTCGAGATTGACCGCGCGCCCGTTTCTCGGACCGACCGACGGCGGCGAGTACACACGAGTGTCGTCGGTCCCGTTGCGCGTAACGGACGGGGACGGCGACCGTACGTTTTTGTATTGTCGTCGTTGTCCCCCGCGACATCCGCCGTTCCCAAAATAGGCTGGCGCGTACGTTCGCGGGCGTCCTCGTCGCTCCGGAATTCCGATTACGCGCCGCCGGCGTGAAGCGGCGGAACGATAAAAGTCGTCGTTAAATTTTAATCGCGTACGACCCATATTCGTTTCGCGTTCCCTGTTGGTTTCACGTAAACGCGCGCGATTTACAAAAATCGGGCGATAGCGCCGGCGAATATTTCAAATAAAGGCGTACGTACCAGTTCCGTCGCGACGAAACGACCCAGAAGTTTTTCATAAACATTATAAAATCGTATTAACGAACTTTTCGCCCGTGACGTTATTTTTGTAACATATTGTTCCGTGCGCCATAAAACTGTACTTTGCAACGTACGCGAGTCTCCGCAGTCGCGTTGAACGCGTGTTGGACGGGTTTTCACTACGTCTTTGAAGACGACCCTCGGAAATTTCGGTTTTCGCTAACGTTTGTGAACGACACACGTTAATCGATACGCGAACATATTTTTATATACGTCGATCGGCGAAACGGATTTCTCAACGTATTCGACACGGACGCGCAAACGAAATTCGTAATCCGCTCACGATGGACTGTCGCGCGCGTATTTAAATATCGGATTTAATAACACGTCATTTAATTACGAAACGTTCCACCGCGGACGTACGCGATAATTACGTTTGTCATATCGAAATCTATGGAAAATAATTAGGACCGTTTGGCCGTTACTCGTGTCGAATAATTGAACGTATTACGCGAATAGAGTCGATACGAAATATAGAAAACACGATAACTACATTACCAACGTCGATACACAACGGGACGAAACAACGTTGGCCCGAAGTTAATTAACTCGAAATTCTTAACGACGTGTCGTAGTTTTAACGGTTTCCGTGCTATCGAATTATTTGGAAACGCGAAATTTCTCTTTTGAAAAACGCTTTGTAATTAAATCGAACGCGTTTTAACGCCGAATTTAGTCGAGTTTGTGTTATCGGTAAATTGTATTCGTTTCTATCTCAAGTATCAAAAAAAAAAAAAAAACGAAAGGAGCCGTATATGTTTTTAGGTTGACGTTTTACGAAGTAATTTCCGTACAATAAGTCCGATTCGTTTACTTTTTACGTTAAATTGGTCGACGTCTTTTCGATTTCGATACAATTTTTAACAGGAAATCTATTCGAATTTTCCGTAATATTATTTCTATTTTACGTACTTGTATATATATATATATTCGCGACGCTATCGATTTTTCAAATAAAACGTATATAGTCGTTTCAATCGTTTATTATAGAAACCAAGGTTCTGATAATTCGATAACTTTTGTTCGGAAACGTACGTCAAACGGTATAAAAAATTATTAAAACCGCGTCGGATTTTATTAATGTTGTCGGGTTAAATGTACGCGATTTTTAATAAAAAGAAAGGTACGCCAAGTAGTTACGTCTTATTCACGTTACGGGCGCACTAACTGCCGAAGTTTGTCGTTTATCGGAATTCTAATAAATACGTTATCGTCGAGTTTGAAAATAAAAAAGTGCGTTCCGGGAGAAATACATTTTTAACCGATACCGGGGAATAATAATTATTTTTGACGGACGGAACAATACGGCGGATTATGTTTTTACGATAACGTGCAAACACGTGGATATTCGTGGATGGACGGTTTTTGTTTGTGCATTCACGTTAGTCGTTTAAAGTTTTAATTAAACCATCGACGACGTATAGATAAATAGAAACAAAGAGACTCGTCGCGCGCTTTTGCGGTAGTCCACCCCGTCAGCGATTACCCGGAGTTAACCCCCCGGTTCTTAAACGTATTATAAACGAGGACGTCGTGTTTTCGGGGCACGTCCGTTCCGAGAAAAGTTATAATTACCGGGGATCCGAAATTGATTATGTTTTTTAAGCTTTTAATCACCCGGTTGGTTTTTGTTCTTTCGTTGCCCAGATATATCGCGAGCCGGTAGGTACATTAGTGTTTTACGATCACACCGTTTAAAACGGTTTTTTCCGAAACGGGAATCGTCTGTGTTTAATAATCGATCGATATTGACGTAATACGCGGGCAGACGATTTTCGACTCGGCGTCAAGGGCGATTTTTAATCGGCCACATAAATTAACGCGTCTTCGAACATTTAACACAGCGAAAACGATCGACGTATACGTAAATTCAATTATGTTTCGGGGTCGCCCGAAATAATAGCGCACGAAACGTGGAAAAATCGTATTTTGTCGTGAAATATACGTACAGTTTGAAACGACGATTCCGGTCAAAAGGCAATTCTCGTCAATTACGCGATTATAAGTTCGCCGGGTCGCAATTTTATTATTAAACGGTCCCGCGCCAAACGGACGGTGTTTTATTCAAATTCGAACCGTACTCGAATTATAAACGTCACTCGATTCTCGAGTAGTACGGCCAGAAATGTACCCGCGGGACGTGTACCACAACTAGACGGGAAACACGTACGCGTTTTTAAAAACGATTTATACGGCAAAAACAATTACGCTATTTCGATAACTTTCGTACGTTACAATCGTCGCCGTTTCCAATAGTGAATAATAATCGTTTCCTCCACTATTGGGATAACTACGTGAACTGGGGTCTTGACGAAGAATTTCCACGCGAATTAACGTCGTATGATTCTTAACTAAGGCCGGGAACTATATACACTGACAAGTACGTTTTATTATAAAATCGTCGTCGCGCGTTTTCAATTTTTTTCGCGTATGAAATATTTATACGTATTTCGAGTTAATTTTTCATTATTTCAAATTCCCGTCGCGTTTCCGATCAAAAAAAAAAAAAATACCGGCGTATATTAATTTCGCTTTTTTTTACTCGTCGACCATCACTTTCGGGAAATAGCTCGCTCGAATTTTATAAAACGTTTAATCGAACGCCCGATATACCGTTGAATATGTGCGTACGTTTCCCGCGAACGTACGAAATAATATTTTAAAACGCGCGCGCGCCAATGTATAGTCGACTGGCTAGATCCGTGCGAACTATACACTCGTATCGTTATTGCCGGTTCGGAGAACAATCCACGTGTACCCCCAAGTATTGTTCGATTTTCTAAAAATCGATCGGGCGAATATCAGGAATACTTAGTTTTCCGCTTTGTGCGCTAAAACGGCTACACAACTTTACACAAAACGAACGTTACACCACGTGTAGAGTGGTCGTTCTTTCTGCGACCGTTTTTCGTGCGTTTCGCCGAAACGCCTAATATTCGCGACGGATTTGGAACAAACGTCGGCGCGTTTTCGTGTGGATTTGAAGAATCGCTACGTACCGATTTGGACGCGAACGTCGCACGAATATCCGGCGTCTCTGTCCGTTTATGCTTCGGCGCGTTGCCGTTGTCGTCGTACCCGCACGGACGCAAAACCTATATAATACGATACGTGTGTGTGTGTGTGTACTGTTTCGCGATCGAATTACCGTTTCGTACAAGAATAGGTATCGCATAAATAACGTCGATCATTGACGCGTGTGGCGTGTATTCTCTCGCGGGATATTTGGAACGCGTGACGGGATGGTTTCCGAACGCGTATGTTTAAAACGTATTTCCGTAACGGTCGGCCAAATAAACGTCGTCGGCGTCTATTATGTAACCTATGTTTCCGCCGCGAACTCTCCAATTCGCGTTGCACCGCACACTTTCCGCGTTAACCGTAAAGCGTTTATGAAAACCGTTCAGTCTCGTCCCAGCTAATAATAGTACGCGTTCCCGTCGATAAAAACGATATCGATCGATCCGCGTTGTTAATAATAGTTCCGATCGAGTATTGGCCGTTCGATTGCTTCGCTACGACTCCCCGTGTAATTCTATAACGCGTATTGTTTTAATTAGCGAAGTTTCGCGGAACTAAACCCGCTTACGTTTTCCCAGTCGGCAGTATTTTCGCGAGACGAATAACGACGCACGGGTACAACAGCGCCAGATTAAAAGTGTTCGACGTTATCGGCACCGTTCGTGTACTTCCGCCGTCCGTCCGTTCTCGAAACGTAATTTATTTCGTTTGTACGCGAGCGGCCGTGTTCGTTATTATTTTCGCGCGAATTAAAACGTTCGACAAATTAAAGAAAATACGACGGAGGAATGTCGTTTGAGAGATATTCGGAATATTGTCGGCACCGGTGTTTAATAAACGAATATTGGGTCGACGAATCGCCGCGAAAAACGGTGGAAATTGTTCGTATTTCTTAGTTTACCGGATTTAACGAACCGCGCAACAGAACTTGTTTGCCGGACCTTTAATCGCGGACACACGCGGCCGAACGGTCCGTTGTCTGTTCCGCGATTCGACCGCAATTGTTCACCGGCTTTTGACGACGTCGGTGTACATTTCGTTCGCGTACCTCGCGAATCGAGGTCGAATAATTACCCGACTAACAAGTGTCACGTTCGTCCCGCGGGTATACATAAACGTAATAACAATAATAGTGTCGGGGACTCGCGCCGGACACTTAACGTACCCGCGGGACACATTAGAGCGCGCCGTTCTCGTTGGCCGATCGGACGGCCGTTCCGTTCGTACGCCGTTCCTTTCAACCGCCGCGACGGGACTCGTCCCGTAGATCTTTTTCGACCGCCGTCGTGATTTTGATTTATACATATATATATATGTCGTCGACCTATCGCGGGCGGCTTCTGTACGCTTTGTCCGGCAATATAAAAATAAAACGCCGACGAAATCGTTCGTGTCCTCTAACGTCACCCGGACGAAAATATGTCCGGTATTCGTCGTACGCTATCGTCATTTTAGACGCTCGCGATAATAAACGTTTCGTTCGACGGCGTTTCCGTACGAGCGATGACGAAACGAAACGCCCAGGAGGGCGTCCGACAGTCGGGAAATTCGCTAATATTTAAATCGGCTTATAATTATTGATCGGCAAGAATTTCCCGGTTTGTATCGATACAACCGGTCGAGAATTATTCTACGGCGATCGTTTGGACGCGTCTCTCGTAGCTCACTCCTACGGAACACGTACGACCGCCTCGTGATTCCCCTACGCCTCCGGATGAACGGTGCGTACGTACGGGGTACATTTGGCGACGATTTTAGACGTCCTCGTTAACACGTCGCGAGACCTTCGTGTTCGTGTCACTATAATACACACGACACGTTTTATATACACACGACCCTGCGTCATTATATTAGTATTACGTGATCGTTAGACGCGACGAGCGCGCGTATTAATTTCATACGCGACGTGACGTTTGATCGTCGCGGTAGTCACTTTTGAATTGTAAACGAAAACGTCGGAAGCCCGTCGAATGTTAGTCGCCCGGCGTTGTCGCCGGTTGCTGCGGATGCGTGCGGCGGGAAACGCTCGTGCTCGGCTTTTCCGACGGACGATTATTCCGTTTCGAAATGTTCGCGAAATCGCCAGTTTTTACGATTCACGTGACCTCGAGAAAAACGATAAGAGCTTTATTTCTTTAACGTTTCTCTTCCGTTTTCGTTTACACGTTCGCTTCCTTATCGAAAATTACGCTATTCGTACATATATTTCCGACGTTTTTCCGTATTCGCTTATGAACGTTTGTTATTATAAACGAAACTACGTCAATAAATAATACTCGGAAATTATGTGTTCGAATTTTTCCGCGCTTGCTTTCGTTTATCGCGCTAGTGCTCCCCAACGATATTCGTATATTGTTATCGAAATTAAATTTCTTGGATATTGCGCGGTCGAGTTTGCCGACCGTCGTCTATGTTGTAAACGTGACATCGGTTGATCCGTCGAATCAAAAACGGAACGTATTTAGGCCACTCCATCGTCGAATACTTACCCGAAGTACCCAATTCGTATATCATTATAAGGCCGGAGGCTCGTAAATGAATATTACGCGGAAAACGTTAAGCATGTTTGTACGATTGTTTATCGCGATTTAATAGCTTAAAAGCTCGTCAATTACAAAACGATTGTCGCTCGCGTTAAACGTTTACGATCGGTGTTGAATTCTCGTCCACTTTTGCGTACCATTATCGTCCCGTAATATGGCCAGATACGTTCGAAACGAATATTTTCCGAACTTCTCGTTCGAATTTTAATTCGAGCAGAAAACTAGAGATTGGCCGGCGTTCACAAAAACGTGAACTTCGTTGATTAATCCGAAATAATTTTTAATAGGATTAGAAGAGCTAGAATTTAATTGAAAAACTAATAATAAACTACCCGAAGTTGAAATTAGTTCGAGTAAACTTTCACGCTCGGCGGAGTATTGGTTTTAAAATTGCACGTTCTGTATTAGGTAAACACTTCTGCAGGCGATAACTATTTTCAAGAAGTTTCGTTCGGCCATATTATTCCGTTAAAAATTAAATAGGAACGGTAAATACGATGCACCGACGCCCTCGGTAATAGTCAACTATTAAAATAATAAGCGGTCGTTGTTTTTCTTCGTTTTTCGAAAAACGCGGCTACGTACGTACGAAAATTCGGGTTTCACACGCGATAATTTATCGCCGCTTTCCGATCCAAATTAATTATACGAAATTCGCTTTTGGAGCGTTGGCGGTATATCGAGAATTAACGAACGCGATTTTTCAACTTAAATTAGTTTTTACGAAAGCTATTTCGTTCCTTAGTCGCATTGTTTGAGTTGTTCGAGACTCATATATTACTTAAAAGGCTGAAAGTAACACCGTTTTCCGAAATACCCGATGGACGTTATTTTAACAGTAACGAACAATAATTTCGGTAAACGAACGAGGACATTTCCACCTAATGGGTTTTCTTAAGGATTGAAAAATGGTTTACTTTCGAAAGTAATACGAACTCTACGGTTGTTCAGCCTTCCTTAAAAAAAAGAAAATCGTCGTCTACGCGAAATTAACGGAATAATTTTTAATAATAAATCACGCCCAAATTCACGAAAGCGTTCGTGTCGTAATTATATCGTAATTATATTTTCGTCTAACGTAACGAACAGTCATTTAAATACGGTCGTATTAAGTACGATTGTCGATTAGTCGGTTCGAGGACGACCGTATCGAAATTCGATTCCAAGTCGAAAGGGTAACGTGCCATTAGTTTTCAAAAACGGTATCGATTAGATGTTACCGCGGTAACACGTTGGTTAACGCGGGTCGCGTGGTTTTCGCGGTTCGGCCGACCGGGAAACGTTCGACTTTTGATTCGTCGCCGTCTCGAAAATCCGAACGGTGAGTGGATAGGCTATTACGCGAACACCTATGGTTACGATTTCACGATAATATAATCGGCCGATTTAGCCGAACGCGCGTGTATACTCACAATAATGGTATTCGCAATTTCCTCAAATAATCGAAACGTACGGAAGCGAATAAACTCCGGGTCTGTATATATATATATTTTTTTTTTTTGAAAACGTTCGTTTCCACTGGGTACACCCAGGAAATAGGATAAACACAAGCGACGTTCCATTGTTTTAAGTTTAATTTTGGAACCGATTTTATATTCGATTTTTTTTACGTCCGCGTTCGGCTGTCGCGAAGTCCTCGAGTGTTTCCCCAACTCTCCGGATAAATTATAATATCGTCGCGTATATACAAACACACACACATATATATATATACGAAATATTTAAGCGAAATACCGCGCCGCGAGACGGAAATAAAACGGTTTACGTTCGGAGGGGGAGGGGGGAAACTCGGTCCGGAAAACGTTATTAAAACGCCGATTTCAAAGTAAATAGGTAGATACGTATTTATCGGTACTCGGTAAGAAAATAAATATTTACGCGCGCGCCAATTAGTTTTAATTATAACGTCCGCGTATTAGTAACGCAAACACAACGGTGGTGTAGTACGTCGAGGAAATGGCGTACGATATTAAACCGCGTTTGCGTTACGCCACCGTTCCGCGTTTTGTATACGCCTTTCGACGTTAAAAATTAAACCCTCCCCGTGTAATTGTTTATTATTACGGAAACGTTCTTATTGGTGACGTTCGAACGTGCAATGCGAAACGCTACGTATACATTACGCCGTCACACCTTCGACATAGTATTGTCTACGTAGTCCACGCGCTAAAAACCATTTCTAATAAATCGATTCGCCCGTCGCTCGGGCGATCCTCCCGCTGGTTAGAGTACTGGCTGTCCGGCCAACGCGTTTTAAAACGGCGGCCGTGTCGCCCGGAATTACTCAACGAGAGCCCGTGAATTTGGTCGGTAAATAGGTCGCCAAATCGTGTGGTTCACCGATGATTGTCGCTATTTCGTATCGCGTCGTACGAAATTGGCGCGAAATCGTACGCAAAAGACACACGAGACGTTCTGCCGGTCGCATTTCTCACGCGCCTGTTTCCCGTGTTTTTGCAGGCCGACATCACGTGTAGCAGCACGAAGCAATCTGTCGGCGTGATATTCACCCGCACGAATTTCGTCACGCTCAAGTACGTGACAGATTCCTGGGGCACGCGTGTCAACGGGTTTAGATTAATTATAACCGCCTTCAAAGATCCTTGTAAGTAATTTTTAGCCGTCCACTTAACGCCGACATGCCCAATCTCTGCCCCGCCCCGCACCCATTCACCGACAAAAACCGCCGGCGCCTTACGCACGCGCCCGCCCGATATCCCTTTGTCGGGACGCACTCTCGTCCAGATCGAGCCGCTACTGTACCGGCGCCACCATCCGGCCCGCGTAGCCCGGCCGCTGTTTGCGCGAATAATCCACCGCGTCCCGAACGGTGCACAATCGCCATCGTCGCGTCGTCGAAGTCGCCGTCAGCGTAAACCACCCTTATGTCCGAGGACAATTCGCGCGAAACGGTCCTTCGCGTCGGTCCCGTCTATCCGTCGAAGCCCCTTGGCCCGTCTACGGTATCGACGAAGAGACGGCGGTTCGCGTTGTCCATCCGCGAATATTTTCGTTTCCTTCGTATTGACGCACGAATATTCCGCATAACCGACGCGTTCGATCTCGTACGATAATTTCGTAATAAACGACTATCGAACGCTTAGTAATGGAATCCCGAACAGGCCCGACTAATCATTCCCGTGTACGAACGTGCGACCGAAACACGATGGACGAACCGGCGCGAAAAACTCGGTGTATTCCGTTTTTATTAATTATTATTGTCGTCGTTCCAGTCCACAATTGCCGCGAGTTCAAATGTCAAACGATGGCGCATTGCATCTCCAACGACTTGGTGTGCGACAACATTAACCACTGTCCCGACGGTACGGACGAAGCGACGACGCCAACTTGTCAAGGTACGGTGAACAATTCGATTTACGTCGTACGCGCTCGAATATTAAATCTCACTCGCGTAAACGGGTAGAAGAAAAAAATGGCGTCGTGTTTTATTTTATACTTTTTCGTCGTCTACCCGTCACGGCGGCGACGTTGACAGACGATCTAAATATAATACGAAACAAGCGCGTGCGCGCACACACACACAGAATTAACCACCGCGTACGCAACAAATGCGCAATTTGAAAAACGACGACGTCTTGCCCATCGTCAAAAGACACACACACACAAACGCTTTCGAATAAATATTTCTCGACGGGCGATTTTTCGTCGTTTATTTTTGCAACCGTTTCGGCGGTGACATTTTTCGAATTATTTACATAATATATTTACTCCGGTGTACGCGGATAATATCCGAAAGATCTTTTTATTACGTTATCCCGAAAACGATAACGCCTAGGGAAATTACTACGGAAAAACTACATCTCGTTAACGTGTAAAAAAAGTTAACGAAGGCGGAATTTAAATACAACGCTTGTTTAGTTCTTTATAATTCTCAATATTTGTTTCAATTTATCGAATAATCGCGAATATCCGCGGAAATGGAACATTTTTTTTTTCGAAAATTCTTATCGTCCTAAAACGCGAAAGTGATTGTAAAATGAATACGAAATATATATATTTATCTCGAAATCGAAATTCGGTGTATCGAATATATCGAGAATTATTTACATACTGATAAATATAGGACACTTCATAACTTGGAACTTTGTGTGTGTGTGTGTATTACATTATCAATTTAAAACTACTACGATTTCGAATTGTAACGAAAATAAAACTATCGGTTTTTGAGACTTCTATATATTAAAATGCACGCGAAAACTTAAATATTTATTGTTCGGATAAATTAATTACGAATTACGATGTTTCTTAAAAACTAGAAACCTGTTTACTTCTATTATAATAATTTCGTGTATAATTTACATATTATATACCGGCTATGTTAAACCTATATGGCCACAAAAGATCGACATTATTACGAATATTACCTAAAGTGGGCGAAATACGTAAAATAACGTTAAATCGGAATATTCGACGTTCGTGTCTATTTATAAATTAATTTTATTTATATTCTATAGGGAAATACATTTTTTCGGCCCAAAACGAAACCGGGTTATTACTATCGTCCGCGCGTTAACGAATTCATAATTCACACGTTCGATGGAAAAAGTGAACTTAACACATTATTCTCGGTTTATTTACAATCGCTTTGACGTGGTTCTTTTAATTATCTCGTTCGGTTTAATTTTGAATTGTCGTCGACTAACGTTAGTTAATTCCACCGTAGCGGACGTATCGATTTTTCATTAACGATCGTTGTTATTCACGCGGCTAAAACGAATTGAGTGGAAAAAAATCACCAATACGCCGGATACCGTCGGTACTATTTTAACGGCGGTCGTGTCCTATTCCGGAACCGTATACCTAATTTTCCGTTTTTCGTTCGATTCGGAGCGATTTCGCGCGCGCTTGAACGTCCGTCCGGCTATCGCCGTATAAATATACCTAACCGTAGCCGGTTAAAAAATCCGTTCGTTTCGCAGGCGCCTCGTCGTTCACACTGATGGGCATCAACATCACCATACTCGTGGTCGCCTCTCTCGTCGTTGTCTCTATACTGGGAGTGTGCGTCATCGTGTTAACCGTTTACTGCATATGCTACCGGACGTCCAACGGTACGATCCCGACTTCGAGGCACAGCGCCGGATTGCACGACACGTCGAACAATTTCCAAAGTGAGTACGCGAATCTAGTTAAATTAGTAAAAAACGGGACCAGGACCAATAAATTTCATCGATTTTATAAATTAGAGGTCGAACGCGTTTTATTGGTGCCACTAGCCATAAATTCTCGGGAAAGGGGCCGCGCGTATAGATTAAAGCGAGTCGAGGGAACGCGATCTTGACGTCTCGATTTGTCCTGTGTACACAATTTCGAAGTTCAAACTAAAAGCGTTAATACGATAAGTCAATCATAAATACCCTACGCGTATCCTCCATTCGCGGTATCCCGATGGCGGTTTAATGTTTATCGATACCTCGGAAATAACCGTCGATATCAAACGCGTTGTTAAACTATTATTTGTATCGACTTAAATCGAATTTTTGTAGATAAATCGAAAAACGTTTTAATTTAATTTTGATTTTACCGATTTTCACGATGTGTGACCAAAATAAAAAATACGACACGGGGTAAAAGTTGTTTTCGACGCGCCTACGATATTTTCAAAGTATTATAAAAAGAGAAAATTTTAAATCAAAATTGGCGGAAATTCGGCTTATTTAGTTTCCCGATATTTGTGCCGACGATGTAATTTTTGAACACGTCGAAGCCAATAAAATGTCGTCGCGTTGTTTTGGTAACATTAAATTTCACTCGCTTCGAACAGAAAAGAGATCGATTGTTTCGGAAAATCGTTTTTAACGGCGAAACAAATATAATTTTCGAAATACATTTCTTTTTCCGTTTACGATAGTAGACAGTTTTAAAATACAAATCCGAAATGTACCACACACGTATAAAACGTTTACCGAAAACGGAAATTACGCGTCGAAAAGTCTAAAAACGAAACTGAAAGTATAAACGGAAATCGCGAACGTTGAATCGCCTCGATTAATTAAATCGATCGATATATAAACGAGTATCGTCGAAATTTACGAAAACAAAATCACGAAACGGTGTGGCATCTTAAAAGTACACCACGTACTACCGGAACGCTACTTATACATTTCAACGTATCGATTACTATTCGTTTCATACCCAATAACTAACTACACGTGCCCATAAATATTACGTGTTTCGGAAAAACGAGAAAAATCGTTTAATCGAAATAATCGTACGTTATCGACGAATTACGAAAGCGTTAAAATCCCGTTTAAGTATTTCGTGACGGGATATAAAAGCGAATAAACGTTTCGTATTCGTAAGTGTGGCCAATTAAGCTGTTACGATAATTATCGAACGTTTCGAAAGTTCCGGATTCTCTGGCGTTTAATTTTATTTACTAGAATATCACGTCGAACGTGCCGGGACAACGTAGGACAATGTACATAAATTACGAATTTGCCCGAAATTGTAAAATCGCCGTCGACGTGGTTTGTTTTTAATTTTTTTTTTAACGCGGTCGTCAACTTTGCCCGTCACTTTATCGTCGCGTCACTTTGATAATATAATTACCGCTAAAATCGCGGATTCGCGGCTTTGCAATAGTAATATGCCAATTGAGTTGTCTATTGAACGTGTTGCTTAGTGATAAAAAACATTAAGAAAAACGAAAATGTGTTGAAGCGTTTTTATAAAAAAAAAAAAAAACATTACGCGTGTATATATATATAGTGGAAATTATATCTTAAATATTAAAAAGAAAAACCGCAACGCGATTTGGCGTGTTTAACGATAATGAAGAATTTTATCGTTCTTAGACGTAAGTTAGCAAAAAAAAAAAAAAGAATATAAAACACGACCGTTAAGACGTTTCGAAAACGGGCGTATATTTCTCGGCGGCAGAAAACCCACTGTTCGCTTAAGCTCGCGACTATCCGCCGTTACGTTTACGTGTCTCGATATACGCAAATATCGGTTTTTCGCGATTTACGTTCTGTTTCGGAAGCAACTTTTAGCACCCGTATAATATTTTACGTCTCGCCGTCAGAGATTTAACGTTTAAACCGTGCGTTTCGAATTCGCACGGCACATAATCGCGTAATTGATTTCCGCGCGCTCGGTTTACGTGTTACTACTCGTGTAACGTTTACGACTTACGCAACGCGCGCGCGCTACACGATTAATAATAACGCTACGGCCATCCTCCGTATTAAACGGCCGTAGCCGTAATTAACGTTACGTCTCGGATCGATGTTTTTGGCATCCCTAGCACGCCAACGTGACGGCCACGTTTCTCATTTGCCGCAATAGCTTCTCGTCCTACGGAGTTTACGATATTAAACACCGCCGCGGCGAATCGTTAAATCCATTTTCGTTCGAATCACGGCGCGATACGTTTTATACGTAAGACACTACAACGACGATATTGCACGCGGTTCGGCGACTATTCGCGCCTCGGTACTCGACCATTGTCCGTATAATCCACGCTCGTCGTGCGCGTTTATCGCCAGAAATCCCTCCGAGCCGACGCCACGTTATTTCTCGACGTCGTACGACCGCCGTGATTGATCGCGGCGCTTAAGCCGCTGGGCTGTCGAGCGTACGATAAATTGCGCGCGCCCCCCCCCCCAATCATTTACGCGTACCGGTTTTTCGGCACGAATAATTACGCTAATATAATGGTCGGACTCGAGTAGTGTTTTCTGTTTTTTCGTCGCGTCCGCGTACGATTTAACCGTCCCGACGTGATCAACCGGAATACGATCGTCGATAATATGTCTCGAGGATTTTTTTCGCATTGTACTCGTTAAACGACGTTCGTTTATTTCGTCAACACGGCTTTTCCCTTCTACGTTTATCGTGTTCTACGTGCCGAACGATAACGATGTACAATATTTACGATTTCGGGTTTACGACGATCGAATATAACGTGCAGATAAACGGCGTTTTAAAATTTCCGAAACGAATAATCGTCCGTTCGTGAATAATCGACTTGCAACTTGAAATTTCGCGCGCGCCTCCGATTATCATTATCGTCTATATTGTTATCGTACAATCGCCGAACGCCGTAAAAATAATGCCAACGCGTATTCGTTCGGCCGACTCGGCGAATAATATAACGGAAATTTCCGTATAAAATGTTTACTACGTAGAGCGTTCTACTTTATTACTCGCGTCGCGTTTGAATCGTTTCGTTTTTAACGAACGCTACTTTTATGTATGACGTATTTCCGGGCGAGAAGATGGTAGTGGTGGTGGTGGTGGTGGTGGTGGTGGGGAGGGAACGGTCGAAGAAAATCGGTTAAATAACGACGAAACGAAAATGTCGAAAGTTGTTATTTGTTTATGGAGTGCGCGTACTTCAAATATAAAACCGATTCTTTAAACACGTACGGGGGTCGCGTTCAAAAATGTTTCATTTTCGCGTTTGTCGCGCCAGGTAAACGTAAAATACGTATATAAAAACTATTACGTTATTCAAAAGTAAATCTCGCCAGAACACTGCGCCGTCCAGTATCATAAATACCGCCGTTAATATATGCGTGTATGTTTGTGCGCGCGTACGTTAGGAACTAAAATACGTTTCCTATTACGTTACATTTTATTTCCAAACAATAAAAATCAAGTTTTTCAGCGCGACTACGTTATATATAAAACCTGTAAATATTTATCTTGCCCCGGTTCGACCGTTCTCGTTCTATTTCAAGACCAGACATTCGTTTTTATTCGAACGTGTTTATATTTTATTTTGATAAACCGACCACGACTAATCAAAACGCGGTGGTTTCCGAATAATATTTTCGTCGCTAAACGAAGAGGAACTGACGACGAAACCGTTATCCGAAACGTCCTTAAACGCACATCGTTTGCGCGTATATCATTAAGAACCTAGTCGCGGATTTCGGTCGCGAACACGTCTTATAGATACCCGTTTTCTAAACACTCGGACGACCGGACGGATTTCTACTCGCGGCATCTACCGGCGGCGACAACCGTTCGGGCCGACGGACAAACATCGTAAACGAACCGGCGATTTCGGGACGGTCGGATTGTTTTTCTGTCCCGTTATTCCCGAGGGACGTTTTCTACTGGACCGTCACATTCGTCGGACGAGAAACGTTCGTACTTGATCGAGCCCCCCCCTCATGTAGCGTGTACCGTCTACTCGAAATTAAATGTAACCATCGCGGTTACGACATTGACCGACCGCGTGTGGTCGCGTTAATAAATCCGGTTTAAAAGGCGCGCGGCCGACGTTGGCTTAGTAGTAATCGTTTCCGTAAGAGTAGTTGATAATATTCGGCGCGAGATTAATTTTCCAAAAACGCGAGCGATACAGAGCAAATCCGCTCTGCGTGTCGATTTATAAAACGTATTATTAAAACCGAACTCGGTTACGCCGTCGTCGCGTAGACGAATATTCGGGAAAGCGTTTTACACATTCCGTTTGTTACGTCCGACGACGCGTTTCAATTACGGACGACGATCGTTTAACTCCGGGCGCAGTTAATATTGCCCAACACGGACGCAATTACGGTAAACTGTACAAATACAATACGACGGCCTAACCGGAGGACGATGGAGCCACCTGTTTGTCCGTTATATACAGATCGGGTTCGCCGATCATTCGGTTGTTACGGTTACACGCGGAGAAAATCGATCGATTACGTTTTACCGGATAAATTGACGGAAAACCGCCACCGCCCGGCGTTTTTCGTAAATCGTATTTAATTTCGTAACGATTGACGCGATTACGCGCGCGCGTACAACACGTATTAAGTACACGGCGCCCCGTAACGCGACGGTGCCCGTACCGGTAAGTAAGACGGTGCCGTTAAGCGCCGCAGAATAGTCTATATAAGCGCTGATGTAGACATAAGCGCCTTAACCTTAAGAATATTATTACTACCCTGTAGAGGGACGTCGCGGCTTAATAATCTACGGATATCGCGTAACGCCGTTTTTGTAAACGCCGGGATCCTTTGTATTCCGCCCGTTCTCGAACAATCGAAATTCAATTATTTACAAACCGAAAACTTTCCACTTTACGCGTACGGTACGCGCCGTATTTGCCGTACGCGAAATCTATAAAATATAATCGCTTATTAACGTTTTTTATTTCGAAAAAACACATATATATGTTTTTCAAACGTTCGATTGTAGTCGTTATTGGGTAAATACGCCGATAGCGATTTACATCGAAGCCGGACCGAAAAATGAGTGTATCAATGTCGACCCGATTCGCGCGCCAATGATGATACGTGACGCGGGAAAACGTCCACGCGTCGCGTTTCCCATTTGAGAACTTATCGATATTCGATAACGTTACGATAATTGTGGGCGACGAAAAAATCGTTACGTTAGGACGAACTGATTGCTCGTCCTAACGTCACCCGTTGCGTTCAATTTCAACCGGAAAATGTTTGGGAATTTTTAAATTCTTGTTCAAGTGTCAAACGCCTAGGGTTTCGAATTATTATTACTTAGAACGCACGCGGCGGATAATGTCGGTACAAGTCACTAGGGGCCCGAACGTAAATGTTTTATCCGTCTAACCGATCGACTGACCAATCTACGTGATTGTGGCGTTTAGTTCGATACGCGTGTGCGAACGTGAATGACGATAACGGTTCCCAAAAAAAAAAAAATACAATACCAAAAACGACGAATACGTAACCGAATTAATCGTTGGCTTCCGTTTCGAGCTTAAACGATACATATTTAATCGTCTCCGATTTATATGCAGATCGACGGAATAAAAATCGCGGTTTTCCCGTTCGGTTTGTCTGAATATCGGCGGAATTACGTTATATTTCGATAACTGGCCGGTCGCGTATTTTCGTCCATACGAATTAAATTCTAGCCCGTTAAACCATCGGGCCCGCTATCTGTCGTCCTCCGTACAACGACGTATAACGGCAATCGGTTCGACCGAATCGGGCGTAGCGCGAATAAAAGATATTCACCTGAAATCGACGACGGGTCGAGTGCAAGTCCCGTAACCGCGCCACCGTCAAACACCCGCCGACGTGGGTCGCTGGCGAACGTGCATGTAGGCGCCACTTACGTGGACGTCCGTGTTCGTATTTCCGTATCGACGTCCCGCCATCGACGGACGTCGTTTTAATAAATATTTCCCGAAGCCGAGTTTGTTTTTGTCGTCTCTCCGCGTTGTCCCGGCAATGTCAATATTACCCTTACATAATATTGACGCCCGGGATAATTTTCGCGTCGGTTTTTCGTTGTTTCGAACTCCGGGATAATGTGTATATACGCTCTCGCCGTTTATAATGTTCATTTCTCGATCTATTTCTCGATATTCCGTAAATCGCCAAACGCGGTTTTTATAACTCGGGGTCGATTATTACGTTTTACGATCACGAAATACCGGTTAAACACTCCGCCGAATATATATATACACACAGGATGTATACGTATATACTAGACGCGGACGTACGCGCCTATATTTAATATTCGCGTTAACGACGAGATTATTCTCTTGAATTATTCATTTATCGGCGCTAGTAATACGCGAAAACGCGTAATGTATTGATTTTCTAGACGGTACGTTGTTCAAAGGAAGTATTTGAATAATCGAGGCGTGTAACGTTTCGGATAAATCTAATTACTTCGAACAAACGACGGGGTGTTCGAACGTATTATCGATTATGTGTTCATAATATCCAAGTACCCTAACGTCGGGTCCCCCGTAAAAAGATTCTTCTTCACCCAAACCCATAACGAAATTCGTTCGACGACGTTCGTTTTTTTTTTTTTTTTTTAAAAATACGTTTCCCGATCGTACGAAAATTCGAAATTCGCCGCCGTCGCGGAATATTTACCGTTATTTCGTCGGGCTCGGACGTTATTTTATTAATCACGAGATTACCGCGAAAATCGTTTCGTCCCTTCGCCGGTACCTAAAAAAAAAAAATGAATATTCTTTTCGGTCGGGCTACTTTTCGATACAAGAAATGACCGCTCCCTAGTTCGGATAACGAAATATCCGGTGACCCGGGCGACATCGAGACACGAACGCGCTAAGGAAAACGTAACCGTACCGGCAATTGCATCCCTTGGTCGATTTAATCGGCGCTGGTTTATATTTACGCGATGGCCGTATCACTGGTCACACAGGGTAACATCAGCGAATCGAGCGCATTAAACGAATTTACGAATTCGGCTACAAACAATTAGGGTCGACGAATAAATACGTTCGAGCGCGGTTTATTTTGCGAATTTCGAGGGTGTATCGAAAAAATATTTCTTACGCTTAGAAAGTACGCTACGTACTTTGAACTGAATGTTTAGGCGGTAGGGGAGGGTTAATTTTTAAATAAATCGGACGACCCTAACGAAACAAGACACGTTATAAACTTTAATAGCTTATTTAATTTTAACGAACACGTTATATTGTAACGCGTATTGAAGTTTAAAAATATTTTAGTTTTTCGTTATTATTCACTAAATATATACGCCTCGTAAGAAAACAATTTTTCCTAAAAATTTTCGCGGGGGGGTTTATCCCCAAGACCCTTTTCCGCCATTTCACTAAACGATATCGACGATTATTTCGCTATTTCGTTAACGTAACGCGCTTTCGGCGATATAAATCACTACGAAAACGTATACGCGTTGTATTGAATTTATCGAAAATACGTTTATAATATACACGCGTATGGTCGATATAAATCCGTGTAATCGTGAAAAAAAGTTATTCGATTGGGCGGCGTTTTTTTTCGTTAGTTTGGCCATTTCCGCTCCCGTCGTATAAACGGGGCTACTAATATCGGTTTTTTTCGTCCGCGACAGCGTTTCGGTAAAAGTCAATTTCAAAAAGTATTTCCGAAATCCTACACTATCAAACTCGAGATCGTACGTTGAACCTTTATCCGCTTTTCTACGCCGAGTAGTCATCCCCGGTCACGCGCGACCGTCTATGATTCGTTCAATAGTATTCGCGACGCGTGCGAATTCTTCGCGTATCCGGCGGGCTTTTCATTTTTAACTATTTTCCATAACGTCGCTTTTGTCCGACGCGCGCGCCTTTATCCGGCCCGTTTATTTTAGACGTCCGTCCGGCCACTGTCCACCGTCTCGTTACCGCCAGTAACGATCGGACGCCGTTCGAGCCCGTTACTATTTTCGAGTAGATAAATTACGGTAACGAACGGCCCCAACGGGTACAACGGATTCGTTTCCGGTGTCGCGGGCGACGACTTCCGGTCGAGAACAACGCGCGTGCCCCGCCGTGGTGTACGGGAAATATACACAAATTACAGTAATACCCTCTGGCTTTTGTCGGACGACCAATTTCTCACCCGTCCCCCGAACAAACGCACGCACACTACGCGCCACGCATGCGAGCTCGGATAGTGGGCGTCTCTGCGCCGCATGATCGACGGTCATAAAGCGTTGAACTACGCGCGCTTACGAAACGAATACTTTCCGCCGTTCCCGCGTAAAATATACCGTTTTCGCCCGGTCCGTGATAGCGTTAAGGTGCCCGCCGATTCCTTAATTCGTGCCCGTAATGGCCTCTGTCGAACGATTTTTCGTTTTTTATATGGCGCGAACAGTCACACGAACGTTTTTAAAGTCGAATACGATTTTGAACGTCGGCCGACGGTACCGTTTGTGCCGTCGGGTGAAATCGTTTTACTTCGTCGTTGTCGACGTCCGCCGTTTTTCATATGTCCCGCAGCGATTATCGCCATATCGAATAATATACGTGTCGAGAATTGTGTTCGTTTACGTCGAAAATCGAAAACCGTATACACAGTCGAAAAAAGCGTTTTATCGTTAAATTAACGACGCGGCGTACCGGATATTTTCCTCGCCGTTTTCGACATAATTACCGTTAACGTTCGCTCGCTCGCGCGACCCGACCGAATAACGCGAATGCACGAAATCTAAACGATTATGTTGTTTCAGTGATTGGCGTGAACGGAATCGAGAGGTCGGGAAACTGGCAGCACCCTGCGGGCCGACAACTAGGGTACAGCTCGGCACGGGTCCGTCTCTACTGCCAGGCAAAGTGAAATATACTGGCTCTGACAGGTAAAAAAAAAAACACTACTCGCGTTGTATACGTAAAACGTACTGGGCAGCGGGGGGGAGTCGTAAGTGTGGGCGGGCGGCACAAGTGTCCGGTCGTAGCGGAATATTTAAGTTCAATCGACAAACGTCGTTATCGAAACGAACGTGTCGTGGTTTCTTTATATAATTCGAACCGGAGGAAATATTATTAAAAAAAAAAAACAAACAAAATAGACGGCTCAGAATAATAATACGCCGTCGATAATGGCGATTAATAATAATAATAAAGCACTCGAACGATCGACCACTTTAATTTTATCGTTTTTACGCCGCAAATCGAGCACGAGAGTCGTAACGTATGTAAAATTCCGACTGTTTATTGGCGTCGCGTTTGAAGAATTTCGAATTTTCGACGAAACGGCTTCGGTGTCGGTTAATTCAAAGTTAATTTGGAAGTGATCCGCGACGTTATTAGGAATTTACGTTCCGTCGACGCAGTAATTACGGAGAACGCGTATAATATTTCGGGACGTTCCACTTACCCGCCACAAATCGACGATAAGAAACAAATTAGTTTCGATATCGAGGACCGGCGCCAATTCAATAGCCGGCGACGCGAAAATCGTAAATACCGCTCGGCGTGTGTAAACAAATACGAGACAGTTCGATCGAACGCGCGTGTAATAATAATAATAATAATAATAATAATAATAATTTCGTAGCCGCGATATGGCGATCCAATATTTTCGCGCGCGGCTAGTTGGCGGGAACAGCAGCGACGATAATAATTAAAAGGGTCGGTTCCCCTATTTTTCGACGCGACACTGATCAAAGACGCGGAATCGCCGTCCCGTAAAACTTCTCTCAATTAACGAAACTTTGTCGTTAATTTATTTATTGGCCGTTAACGACTTTCGACTCGAGACCGGTGTTCGAGGCGGGTCGGCTTGGAAGAGAGACGGAGAAAATAAAAGGAGTCATCTTTTCACGGTAACGATCGCGACGTATAAACGGGTTGTGAGGGAGCGGTGGGTTTCCGCGAACTAGAGCGCGCAATTTAAACACGGTGACGTAATACTGACTAACGAACTTCGTGTAAATAGTTCGAAATCTCTTTGGGTCAACGCTTCGAATCCTCTACCGTACGTCACGCCGATAGATTCGCGCGTAAAATAACGTTATACGACGAGTTCGTTCCGCCAATTTTACGATCGAAATTCTCGGACATATCCGTGATTCTTTCGAAATACTGACCGATTCCGTTCGCGTACGAAAACTCGACGGGTTTAACCGCTCGGAGAACGATATCATTAAAAAATCAATATCGCGACGTGTCGGATTCGTGAGATTAACGACAAAAAAAAAAAACAACTCGGATATTACCTTCGATTTTAATCGCGATATTATATTACCGAACGTAAAACGCTTTGTAATAACATAAATAACGACGGCGAACCGATTTTCGTCGTTTTCGACGTATTTTTTCCAAACGGAAACGCGCGCGGGTAGAGAAAAGTACCCGGGACGGAAATAGTTTTCCGCGCGTACAATTCAGGCGCGCGGCACGTCCGTGCCCGAATGTCCGTATTATTCCGCCGGCGCCGCGTAATTAAATCGGCGATAATAATCGAACAAAACCCGTCGTCCTTTCGCCGTAAACAATCGTCACTCTCGTATTTCCCGTTCCACGCTCGAACAATCGGCAACGCCGTCGCCGTTATTACGTTTTTCGTCGTTCCGCGCCCTTTGTCCAATATTTAGTCGCTGCCCTGCTATCTAATTTCGAATACAGAAATTTAATAACAGAAACCGCGGGCTTATTTTTCAATGTACGGATACACAGTTTTCGTACACTGTTGTAGAATATTATTGTATTCGGCGCGTATAAATATTTCGTTAAAACCTTCAATAACTACGAACCTCTGTTGCGAGGCGTTCCGAAAACACAATAATATCGTCCGGATCGAGCGAATTTAAATAAAACCCGCGCTGGAGCGTTATATAATAATCGTGTTCGCGTTTGAAACGAGACCGACGAAAAGTAGGTATCGGCGTTATTACGCCAACACAAATATTATATTACCCTACCCCGTTATTACCGAATATGTTCCCCACGCGCCGTATTTAAATCGCGTCTCGTAATTTCCCCAACACCTTACGATTTACATAATAATAATAAAACGTAATACCGTTTCGCGGCGAGTTTTCGATAACCCCCTCCACCATCGTCTTCCGGCGTTCTCGCGTGTCCACCCGACAACCCGTGTACTGTACGTATCTAGTATAGCGTATCCGGCGATCGTTTTCAAATCGTCGCGCCCGTTACAAATTAGTTTCGCCCCGAATAAAGACTCGATAATGATAACGATGTAGCCCGCGGGATTGATTTCGCCGGGCGGCGTAAGGCCAAAAGTTCGTTGAAGGACGTTTAACTCGATGGTCGGCTGAAGAAAACACGGCTCGGTAAAATATTCAGCGAAGAAACAATACGGCGGCGCGTACCGGAAGAAAACCGAAGTTATACGAAATAACGGGCCTGTATTAAAGCGCGCTCTTTACCCGAGTCTCCCCCCCCCCCCGGTGCACTCAATATCGAATTAGTGTCGTTCGCGAGCCCGTTATCGTTATGGCGAACATTTCGCCGTAGGACGACGACGACGACGATTGGCCCTTTTCAATCGACCGTTGTTTGGATAGGCGAAAATCGACGGAGACGGTATTATTATTGATCTCGGGCACGTGGCGTTCGAAAGCCCGCGTAACGATTACGACCATGTAGAACTACATGTATATACGGGGCGGACGCGCGAAAAGACGAAAAACGCTCCTTTAGGTTCGAAACACTACCGCGGTATTAATATAGAACGCGCGAATACGGCGCTCGTACAATTACTATACCCGTTGGAATGCGCCCGAAAACGGAGGCGTTCGCGTTACCGTTACGGTACGAATAATCGCGCGGAATACGGAGCGACCGTCGGATTCACCGCGCGTAATTAAACGAACGGTCGGTCGGGAACGAACGGCTAAATAGACCGTAAAATCGCGCCGGATAAGTTGTTCGCGAACCGATACGATAACGCACTCGAATCGCGTGCTGCGTATGTTCAAATACGACAATCTATACGAGCCGTTTGCCGCCGACTATTCAGCGTCGGTGGAACGTATCGAACGAGTGCCGCGTACTTGACGACGAACAGACTGACGCGAAATATCGGCCGGGCGACAATGTAAAAATGACCTACCGGAAGCTCCGTCGAAATTGTCTGGTCTAGCGCGACGTTTCCGCCGGTACTATATAAGTGTATTTAGCAAAGTTTAACTCGCGTTATTATATTATCGTTATTTTTCCGTCCCGTCGTTTATTGTTCGGTCTGAAACGATGGTCCGCCCATTTTTACGATTCGTTTACGCGATCTTTCCCGTGGCCCGTCGTGTTTACTTTCGGTAAAAAATTGTTTATTACCCTCTTCGCGGTAATATCGAAATACGGTTACTCGTAAAATGTCCCGAAAACGGTACGTAACTAGCGTACCACGGGTACGCCGAACGCGTGTACAACTAGGGTAACGCGACGTAATCGAAAAAATATACGGAAATAAAACCTACGTTGGCGTAGGGAAGTGGTGGTCGACCGATTACGAATTGTTTGTGCGAGCACGGTGTACACTTTTTCCACTTAGTCGTTCGGCCAAGATTCGTTTTTGCGTCTGCCTCGGTACAATATCGATTCTACGACTCCGCCGTGTACCACTGCGGCGTTTGTGCCGTATAAAATCGATGGCGTCCATTTTGCCCGCGAATACAATTTCGTCCAAACAAATTCTAAATAAAAACCGTAAAATCGTTCAAACCAACCCCGGAAACTGCCGCGACGTTCGATTACGTATTATGGTAAGTCTGTATTCCTTCCGCCGATAGTTAATCGCGAACAAAATACGTATACGCGTTTTCGCTGGGTGGTATATTACGGTCGTTTCGAACAAAAAATAAAACCTTAAGTGTTCCGGACGTTTAATAACGAATTCGCCGACTCGATTCAACATTAGCGACTCTACCCAAGTGTCGATTGGCCGTTTGCGTTACAACATACGTTCCGCGTACTTCGAATCCGTACTGGTAGCTAAAATGTACGATACCCACGCGCTCCAATGTTTCTCGCTAAATCCGTGAGAAGAAAAACTAAAAAGTATCGTGCGTTGTTTCGTTTCGAAAGCGCCGGCGTTCGTTCGTACGAATTCCGCTCAATCCATTCCGTAGTAGGTAAACGATAAATTCGCCAGTGTTACGCTTAATACCGTCTGAAATTTATTTTATCGCGTAACGTATTGCGCAATGGCCGGAGTATTTTCCGACGAAATACAATTTCGCGATTTAACGACGAACGTTAACGATCACAATATCGTACAATATCGTCTTGTGTGTATATATATATATATATATTATATATATAATAATTGAATTAATCGCCGAGATTATCTTTTTACACTTCGTATACACTTTTCGTTACGTTCGTATTGTATTTGTACGTACAACAACGTAGCTCGTCTCGAATTTATTCGCTCGACTGAGTACTTAAAAAATTACCATTGTCCGTTAAGTGCGCGCAATCGTGTATAGTAGTTATTTATTTCCAAGTACGTTAACAAATACGCGGATATCTGAACATTTTTTCTGTTTTTTTTTTTGTTTCAGCGATATTTCCTCAGCTCATAAAGAGGAATGGTTCGTGTAGGTAAGTGTATACCGTACAGTTTTCCGTCGGTTCAAACGTAACTCCGTTACGTTATAAACGTAACGAGTTAATCGGATCGTTTAATTATATTCTACGGCCGTACGCGTTCACAAAATAATCGCAACGCGTACAGTCAATGTTGACCGAACGTACGTTTCGTTCGTTTTCGATAAGTTAAAATAGTTATTCGACGTATATATACGTTGTCCGCTTTTAGTAACGTAGCGACAAATCAAAGACGTTTGTTAAAAAGTGGTCTCTTTATATAGTAGACGTTTTTCTCTCAATTTCTACGTAAACGACAATTCGTTATTCGTATGTCACACTTAGGCTTGGTTCACACGGAGAGCGTTAAACGCGCGTTTTTTAGTCAGCGTTCGCGCGAATTTAGATTTTACGGGTATAGCGCACGTTTACACTAGTGTCAGTCGAGTTTTGTATTCCGGCAAAGATGGACGTTGTAGAAGCTTATGGACTTTATATAGAAGAAGGAAGCGTCGTGGGCAGAGAAATAGAAAATACCGTGTTCGTCCTATTTAAAAAAAAATAGACTTAGTTCAAACTTGTACATCACGTCTAAGAAATTACGAACCCAAATTTTCGAACTATTTCCGCGTGTCAATCGTTTGACCACTTGTCGGAGCAAATCAAAGAAGAAATCGCGGCTGACGGAAACGCAATTAGATATCGTATTTCACCCGGAAAAAAGCTCGCTTCGAGGTAAGTTAATTTATTCGTTTTAATAACGACAACCATCCCGGGCATTTCTTTCCACGGTTTTGTCGGTGTAATCGCGACTTGTCGTGTCCCAAATCGACGGCCTTTTTCAAATTCGTCGACAAAAAGATCGTCCGGTTTTCGTGGACGGGAAAAAGTATCGCGAAACAAGTACTGAAAATCGTAACAGGGACGTATCAAGCACGCGTTGCAACTGAACCACGTTAATGCAAATCCGTACAATGTTCAAACGCTTTCAAACAGGTTGCGTTATCGCTGCGTTGAACGCGCGTAATCATATAGTTGTAGCAGTTGTATTATAATTGCAAACGCGCCGCTCTCCGTGTGAACCAAGCGTTAAAGTTGTGCTCACCACGCACGCTTTGTGTCGTACGGAATTTTAGATATTATGTTATATTTATAGAAGAATGTACCGTCGCATTCGACGGTATTAACTAGTCGGATTTCAATTGTTCGCGATTGTCCTAAAGCGATTAATCGAAAATAAAGGTGCGCCGTGCTGGATTCGTTCGTTCGAGTTTGTGCGTCCCTGTCATCCCGAACACGCGCTCGTAAATAAAATACGTTAACGATTCGACGATAAATGAACACGTGCGCGGCCAAACGTAAAAGCGTGTCGCGCGTGTAACACGAAAAATCGAAAATTATAATCCCCGGCGTCGACGACGAGACGGTTTAATTATAAACGGTTAATCTTCGATTTTGAAAGTTTTTTTAACAACCACCGGAGTCTTGGCTCGGGTGTATATTAAACGCTTAGAATCGCGACGTTTCACTTACTGGATAAATCAAAACACACACCTTTCGAAACAAATCCCCGTGGATTATCGACATTTTCGTAAAACGGCTATACGATCGGTTAAGCTCGTCGATTCCCGTAAATTAAACACGGGGCGTCGTTTTCTTTTAGCGGAAATCCCGTATAGACGGACAAACATTCGCGACGTTCGCGGAATAAGTATCGCGGTTTACAATCGATTCGTCCGCGAAATATTAACCGTTAACTATTACATTTCGCTGGAGTTTTCGAAATACGCGTAAAACGCCGACACGATAATAATACCTCATTTTACTTTTGTCTCATTCTCGGGCTCGTAAATTCGCCGAATGTTTTACGAAAACGATTTCCATTTCGCCGTTAACTATCGTTTAATATAAATTATTTCTGTTTACGCGCGCGGCGGCACGATATTTATAATAAACCGATCGGATCTCCAGCGGGTCGCGAAACAAATTCGATTAAGTCCCGGACGATAACTCATCGTCTCGACTTAATTTTTTTTCCGACGATACGTACCGCGGCGACACACCGCGTAACCGTCGTACTTACGTTTTAAGCCAAACGTAATGGCCACGCGCCGACCCAGTAAAACGTACATCGGTTATGTTGCAATCGATGACACAACAATTATAAACGTTTCTAGCGCTTATTGACGAGTGCGCGCGTTCGCTCTCGAATAGCCTAATCGTGTTGTAACTTGTTTCGGCGGCCGTATCAAACAACGTATACGATGAAAAACGAAACGGATTCGAATTTCGAAAATTTCACGCGAAATTTCGTATTATACTCGTCGAAATCGGTTTTTATTTTAAATTCCGTCAACAACGGTAACCAAAGTCCCTGTTCCTTTAAATTAGGAGGGGGAGGAGCCAAGATAAAGGAACGTTCGAAATAAACGATTATTAACCAATTTTAATCGCTTCGCGAAAAAAAAATGCTCGGCCACACTGAGACGGTTGAGCACGCGCAGTGTATTTTACGGGCAGTTTTTTGTCTGATTTTCGTGGAACGTCTATTTATTCGTCGTAATTCTTTTGACGAAATTATTGTTCCGTTAAAATACTTTTTTCACAACTCGAGCGAAATTTCGTGCAAATACAGGTAACAATATTTTAAGGGCGCATTAGAAAATATTGAAGGATCGAAACACTCCCAAGTTCCGTACATTTACACTTATAATAATAATAATATATATATATAATACGCGTCGTATTATTTATTAGTTACCATTGGCGGCGAACAGAAACTACTCGTTTTTGAACAGAATCTAAGCGCTTTTTATCTGGAAATAATAATAATTCTCGCTCCGCGCGACGTTTTTCGAATTTAAAATCGTTAGCGTTTTTCGCGTTTTAGTTCGATTATTATAATTTTTCTTTTCGTTTTACTCGGTGTCTCGCTATTTGGTACGAGTTCATTTTCGAAAGACGTTTCGTTCGTTCGCGCGATGTACAGACGTCGTGGAAAACTGGTGACTATAATAAAGTACCTCGACAACACAAAGAACGAAACAAATCGACCGATAACGGTGATTTATCGTTCGGAATCTCGTCCGTATAAAAAAAAAACAAACGACGGTTAATAAATTTAAAACGACACGGCAACCGCGGCAAGACGAACGAATATTGTTTGAACGTTACGGGTTTTTAGTTTTGTCGAAAATCGAATGTACCGTTTATGGGCGCTTTCTAGTTCGCCTATAATAAGACGGTCCGTTGTGACGAAATAATTCGATTAGTTAATCGGCTTTCGAGTTTTAAATATAAATTATACGTCGTCGTTTTAGAAATTAAGCGCGTCGACCGAGCCCATATTTGTGCGGATCGTACGATTTACGATTATACAAATTACGTTACGTACTCCGAAAGAATTTTGTTAACAAAAACAGTACAACTGTGACGCGTGTAGTACGCATATACGTTTATTGTAATCTGTACACGTACACATATTTAAAAACGTTTTAAATAGCGAGTTTTCGTCGAAACAATTATAATTTCACTGTGCGAACGAGCGCGAAATTTCGCCATGTATAACGCCCGTGAAGCGTTATTTCGATTATGAATATCGTAAAATGTCGTTTTATAATGGTACCTACTAACGTAAATAACGAATAAACGTATTTTTAATGTCGCGTACATTTTGTCCCAAAGTATCTTTCGAATCGTTATTTTGTACTTTTATTTTAACAATTTCGAAAAATCGGTTACACCGATGAGACGCGTGAAACTACGGGTCGCGCCCGATTGGGCTTTTTCAATCCGAAGACGAATCGAAACCGAAAACGAAATTCGCTTTTAATAATGCCGAAAACGAGACGCCTATAATACCGTACAGTCGTACTATTTTCTTAACGCCCGCCGTATACGATAATGAAAGATGACGCCGAACGTATCGCGACATTACCGTCTGGCACGAGTGTTTCTCACGAGAATCGTTTCTCCGTAGGAATACGAGCACGGCGACGGAACACCTAAATAATAAGCGAAACGATTGATTTACGAATATACGTTTTATTTGTGTTGTTGTTTTGTTTTTACAGGGATGGCCTAATCCGTAGCCCTGCAGGGTGAATCCGGTAGTACCTCGCCAGGCCGGCATATGCAGCATTCGGATAGTTGCAATTTCCTATAAATTTTTTTTCGCCTATACTTGTGTTTAAAAAAAAAAACTTCATCCGTTTTTGTATACTTTTCCAATTATTTTCTAACAAAAAAAAAAAATTAAATAATAATAATATTAATCGATATAAAATAATAATAATAATAATAATAACAATAAGTATAACGAAAAACGTTTACTAAACTTATTATAATATAACCTAATCTAACTGTAGGATAAAAACTTCGAAACTAAAATTATAAAACTATATTAGAAAATCTGTGGCTATAAAATTAAAACGACCCTAAAAACGCGTTAATAAAACTAATAATAGTAATTTAAGGAAAATGTTTTCGGTACACTTACAGTACCGATTAATAAGATTCGTTATATTTAGTTTTAGTAATAATATAGTAATTACGTATTGTAATAGTCTAATCGTATTCGAACGGCTAGAGCGTATTAGCGTATTTATACGTTTTGTGTCAATCGACAGCGGCAGAGTTCTTCTATTTCATTCCCGGACAAACCGCGGGAAAAATAATAGGTCTATTAACTTTTTTCTCTCCCCCACAACGGTCCGGTCGCCCGCTAGTAATACGGTTCGTCCGTTGTTCCGCTTCCCGTCGTCGGCCGCCGCGTACCCCATTCCCCCACCCCCGTCACGCGACCGGAAGGCAAATACTTACGCAGCGGCCCGTCGAAGCGGTAAATTATCGTTTAACCCTACCGTTGGTTTTGTGCCGGCGCAAGCAGACACGGTTGGGCGGACGGATGAACGAACGACGGGGTCGGCCGGAAGGCGAACGCGGACGATTATTGTAATACTTTTTTTTCGTCGCGATCGTGTTTTATTTTTTTGCGTTTTTCCCCATTGATTTTTCGGCCAAGATCGACGCGACGCGTTTTTTCGGGACGCCCGCCATTATTCTTCGGACGACGGAAATACCGGCGTTCGGTACGACGGCCGGGTATAAATCAATACTCCCACCTCTACCGGTAAGTCGCTGTTTTTGTGTCTCGCGACATCCACCCGATAATACAATATTTAAACAATATTATTATTATTAACCGTCGCTCGAGCGTAAATTCCCCCGCCGCCGCCATCGCCGCCGACCCTAAAATTTGGCGGCATCGCTCCGTCGGCCGACCTCGTCGCGTCCACCACACCGTCGTTCACAGGGCTTTTCCCGCCCTCGATAACCTCGCCTCCTAGCCGGAACAACGACCTGGACCAACCGTCTGTGTAACCGTTACCACGTTTTACTAATCTACCTATATACCATATCGAATAGCACGAATTTCGCGTATACGCCGTAAGATTAATACGCAACCCTTACCCGAACCATATCTGCGTGTGTGTGTGTGTGTGTGTGTGTGTGCGCGCGTGTGTGTGTGCGCATGTGTGTGTGCGTGTGCGTGTGTAGTGTTTGAAATTATTGCATATCCTTCGACTCGTCTCGTCCACGAGCGATTTATTCATTTTCCATATCGTTACTACGGTTTATTTAAAATATCAATTCTTGCCCGACCATCCGAATTGCGCTTTTTTTCTTGTATAAATGTTTCCGTCTCTACCAACTGACCAAATCATAGACAAATCTATTGATGATTTAACGTATCGATCGATACGTCGTTTTCTACGTATTTTTTATTTTAAATTATTTTTATAAGCGCGTATTCGGTTTTTACTCTCTCTCTCTCTCTCTCTCTCTCTCTCTCTCTCTCTCTTTCTATGTCTCACTATTTCACTTTTTCACTCGACTCTTGGGCTCGGCAGATTATATTTGTAATATACCGATCCGAATACGTTGTCGACGAATTTTTTTCCCGGTTTTTTTTTATCAAACGTTATCTTAAACATTACGTTACGATTTCACCGCCGTGAACGGTCTTTCCCGTAAAATCCTTCCATCGTTCGAACTAAAACGACGAATAGATATCGTAATTGTTAATCACGCGCGCGTGTATATGCGTGTAGTTGTTTGTAACCGACTATTCGTTGAATAATTTTATAAACGTTGGTCTCTGCGCGCGTCCGTTCGCCAATAAACAATTCGATCGTAAATAAATTCGAACGGTGGATATTCCGTTTCGAGCTAATTATAATTGTACGCGAATGCCGATCGAACGTACAATTTTAGCTATCCGTAACTTCTGCACAATTCAATTGACCAATCGTTGTTTTCGATAAACGTACGCATAATTATTATCGTCCCGACGAATGATAATTCGTTGGTTATTCGTATCTTGTACTCGCGTAGTTAAAAGAATTCTCATCGCGGTTATTCGATTTTAGGAGAAAGTACTTTCGTTACCGACGTTCAATTCTGTTCGACGATAGAAAATTATTGTAAAATTGGGGGGGGAGTAAGGAGGAATTTTAAACGTTTTACGCTAATTTCTTGTTAGATTAATCTGAAAAAATGTCCGTTTTATCGTTTCATTAACGCGTTCGAAAGTGTTACAAATATCAATCGATGGCCTAATAATGCGACGGCCGGGCAACCGAATTCGTCGTAAAAAAGGAACGTACCCGTCAATTGTAAGGTTATCGATTTTGTCGCTATTTACGCGTGACATTTTAGTGTATTAGCGAAGTAGTAACGCCATTCGGTTATTATATTTAAATATACGTTTACTTACATATTTAATGGACTAATTTTAACCCAAATATATACACACAAGGCGAGGCTTCTATGTTACCGAAGAATGTACGTCTGGCGTTATTATTTGAAACGCGGAACGTGTGTAAATACTGTCCGTACTGTATATTTGTCGAACGTTATTTAATAATAAATAATACGTTAAGGAAAAAATATAATACTGCGGTCTATTAGTGATATTATGTTATTGTAAGCGCGGAAGAACGGTAATTGTCGTTTGTTATTATAATATCGTAAGCAATACAACGGAATCGCACGGCTTCGTCTTTTGGTTTAGCTTGTAGATTTATATACGTCAATTAATGTAATGATGACTACGGTATGACAATAGACGTTCGTAATAATATAATTATATAATATATATTTTTGTTGTATGTAATCGTGCTAATAATGATGAACGTAATATTGTTTTCGTTTTTTTTTTTTTTTTTTAAATAAGGCGCCCTTTAAAATTTGCGAAAAATATAGTAGACGATTTCGTCGTTGTTTAATGTTATTGTAACGCTATTAGTAATACGAATAACGTAATTCTAAGACACCGTTCTTCGAAATATACGTTTACGTAAATGGTTACGAACGCGTCACTTGGTTCGCGAGCGTGTTAATATTATTGTAATACTGCCGAACGAGACGGAACGTATGAATATTATATTGTTTTAGATATTAAGTCGGATACACGACACGCGTTTATTATATTCTTCGACGTACCCAACCACCACGACGCGTACAAGGTGAAACGTTAATATCGTACGTTTACCGCGCATTTAGACGAACGTATTTCTTTCCCCGTTTAATACGAATAAATAAACACGAAAAAAGGTTAAAAAAAAAAAGGATCTCCTGTTGTTTTTCGTCCCGATAAATCTGTAAATCCTCCGCCGTACTTTCTCAAGACGATTTCAACGACGGCCGTCGCGCGGCGTACTTGCGTACGACCCCACGCTCTGCTCAAACAACGCCGGCGGGACGAACGATATCCGCGCACGTAAGTATATAGCGAAACGTGTGTTTCACTTTGTTTAGCTTTTAAACGCCAACGGCGTTATATAGCCAATGTGTTCGTCGCCGTACGCGAATATTTCAACGAACGAAAAATTATTAGAATATTATCGAAATACCGTACGATTAATTCTCGTATAGAGTTTTCGTGCTCCGATCGTCGAAAATTTCGTTAAAATTAGCGGCGAATTATCGACATTTTCGAAATACCGCGTATGTTTATATATATAATGGTCGTAGAACGGAAACCGTTCCGAATTCGATAATCCCGCTGTCGTTTTCGGGCATTCCCGAACGTCGAAACGTAAATAGAGAAGGAAATAACGAGCGGATAATAATGACGTTACTCTCTTACGTGTCCGTTGTCCGACGGCATAATGATCTAGCGAACGAAAATCTGTCCCGACCCGATTCCGCAACGTGCTCCCGAAAACGGTGGCGTAAACAGAAAAAAAGACCGTCTTATCTAATCGTAACGGGGAAACCGTCGTCGTTCGATAAACCGAATTTTTTCTTCCCGTTATACGTACGTACGAATTTATTTCGATAACGTAGCCCGTTTTCGAATCCTTCGGTTTAATCGCTTTCAGATTTTTTCCACCTTAACGTCCCGTTTTCGTATTTCGCCCGGCCCCTTCCCGCCCCCACAGGTTGCTAAAATTAGCGACCTCGTACGAGTCGGCTAATTGCCGGCTCGTTATCGCGTATACGAAATATCCCGAATCGATTACGCTCGAACCGACCATTCCGGGGCTCTCCGTGTAGACGGGCAGTTTCCGCAGACATTCCACTACGCCGCACCGGCGATCAACGATTGCGTTTAAAACGACTAATGAGCGTATTTTCGCTTTCGGCGACACCCTTCGTTCCGGGCCGACAATACGTAATTTATACAATTCCCAATAATATCGACGGCGTCGTCTATTCGTATTTATCTCCGTAATTACGCCCCGTTCGTTTCAGTCTACACTTAGCCACATTGGGAGCTCGTTCGTCCGGCGCGCGACTAAATTTTAGACATCCCGACGACACGTTCGCCTCTTCGCGCCGTATCCGTCTCGACATTCCAACGCAATATCGAATACCGATATATATATAGATATACGCGAAATATAACGTTTCGGGATACCCAATGACTCGTTAGATTTAATTAAAATTAACGTCGTCGGCGCGGACGTTAATACGTCAAAACGTCGTTCCGTCATTCCCGCGAAACCAAGTATTACGCTAATTATAGCCCGTAGATTGTTAATATAGAAAACAGTACGTATCTGTGTCACTTCCTTCGCATATTTCTGACTTGAAAACGATTAATTACAAATACGGCTGCCAATTATTTTCGACCGCGACGTTCCTGTTTTAAAATCGTCGTATTCGTTTATTAAAGCTACACGATCGCGTAACATATTTCGTCGATATATATATATATACGTATTGTTATTTGAAATTAAAAATTTTATTTATTCCGTTTTACTGTATTTCGAAATACGATTTGTGGCTAAAGTTTCTCGAAATTCGAACGTACCGAGTTATCGACAAATATATACGAAACGAAATACCGGCGGTCCAGTACGGTTACTACTGCGACGTAACGCTATTCGTCGCTCGAATTTAACGAAAATAACGATTCAACGACGATTTTGACAGCGAGAAACCGAAACGTCGTCGGACATCTCCCCCAAAACAACTTGTCAGCCTCCCAGTTGAACGTTATTTATAACGATAGCGAGAAACGACCGTGAAAAGCAATTACGAACCGAATTGTAACCCGATACTTAATAATCGTAATAAGAACGGCAGGATTTACGCGTTTCGTCCGATATTTCGTTTCGACTAGACGAACGCGCTATAAACGGTTTCCTACTATATATATATACAAAAATTAAACAAAGTCACGAAACGGTATCAACGAGTTTCGGGACGACGTTTTCCCGTCGTGACTCTACTTACCGCGAGTGTAAAAACGCCGATCGTTATCGTTACCGACGGATTTCAGTATTGACGTTAGCCGGCGAACCGTTCACTCGGCCCCGCCGACGTATCCGCGAATTTGTCGGAAATTCCGTAGTTTTATTTACGCCGTACGCTTAATTATTTCGCTCGCTGTCCACCGACCGTCGCGCGTTTTTCTTGAAACGTTATTTCGTGCCGCGCGAATTAAAACCCACGCGTTTTGTTCTCACCGGGTCGACAGTCAAATAGTGTTCTACCCGCGTGTCCGTCTTTCGATCGGGTCGTCGTGAAAGTTTACCGAAAGTCTAGTCGACTAGACTAACCTTCCGCGTTACGACCGTAATCGATGGCGATATTCAATCGGCGGCGAAAAGTATTAATCGTTCGCTTACGCGGTTGTCGAACACAATCGACGTACGTGTCTATACGGCGTGTATATATAAAGAGGAGCGGTAGTTTCGAGTACTTGACCCGTGTAAATATTTTATTCGCGCCCGGCTAATTCTCAGCATAGTGTACTACATACCCGACAACGATATCAACACGCGCCCCAGGAAAACAATTCGCGTGATCGTATTCGTCCGGAAATCGGATATAATACGCCAATCGCGTTCCCGAAATTGAAACGAATTACTAACCGCGTGTTAGCGTACAAACGAGTAATACGTAGCGATCGCGCTTGGGAAAAATAAAACGTACGCGAATCGAGTACGGAACGTGTTCGAACAATGTCACGAATTGATCGAAAGTCGACGAACAAACACATTTCGCGTTACTATTCGTTTCGATTGTCGCACGACGACCGACATTTCGTCGTCGTACATTTCGTAACACTTTAAACCGAACGTTTTGTTCTTTTATAAAAACTGTAACTAAAAACGTAAGCTATACGCGATGATCTACGTGTTAAATAACATCGTAAAACAACGGCAAATCGTTGACGTACATAGATGTTGTAATTGTGTGAAAACGACGAGGGAAACGTCGTCGCGTATATGAGCGTTAGAAACGCCGTACGAAAATAGCGAAATAACTGAACAGGTCGCGAAGGTTTTTACGGCACTCGGCCGGTGTAAACGTTTTCGTAATTTATTCTAATTAAAATATGCCGGCTGTCGGTTCGTTAAATATGGTCATTTCGGCGCTCTGCGCTCTCGTACAACTAAAAACGTTTAAAATAGAAAACGTACGTCGACGGCTAATATTATTTGGCGTCGGACATTAGTCGTCGTTAATAGCGAATTGATTTTGGACGTCCGTCACAGTTTCCGTGTAAATCAAATATAACACGGACGACGGACGGTTCGTTGGACGGCAAGTCGACGGACGTACGTCGTTTCCGGGGGGGGGACCTGAGAACGCGATTCGGTTCCACGTTCGGTGTACACACGGTGAATAAACGGTCGAAGATTTTTTCGAAAACGGTCCGATCGACGGGGTGGAACATCCCCCGGTAACGGGACGGCGAACAGGGCAACCAGAATAACGGGTAACGGGCCCGCGTCGGCGACGATATCGCGTGGGAAAACTAGAGCGCCGCTGACAAAAACCGAGGCCCGTACCGGGGCCGTTTCGGTACTCTCAACGGCGTGTAGTATAATCCAATCGGTCGGCCGTGTGGTCCTCGCGTTCCCGAAACGTAAATTAGTCGTAACGGGGACGAAACGCGAATTGGCCGTTGGTACACGCCCGGATAATACGTTCGCCGCGGAATTACGACCTTTTTCGATATTAAACGTCGGATCGGTCGCCGGATTAATTACGGATACCGTAAACGGCCACGTTTCTCCGGCGATTACGTCCATTTTTACACGAACGTCGCGACGTTTCGAGTACGGCCGAACGTTAATTGAAATATTGTTCCGCCAATTTTTTTTTTTATACGTTGTTTACGAATTATACATTTTGGCGAACAACGTACGCGGCCGGACAGTTGCGCGTTCGACGTTTTCCCGCGAACCGATCGATCCGCCGCCATTCGTCGTCACTGGCCGTAAGAACGAAAAAAAAAAAAAAAAATAGGACGCCCGTTGTTCGCGCCATATGTCGTGGCTACTAAGTATACAGCGGCGGCGACGACGTGTGCCCGAAAATCGATTTTGCAATCTGATACGCGGCCGTCGTCCGCATCTTGCGCAAGTCGTTTACCACGTCTCGTCTTCGTCGGTCGCGTGAAAAATGACGAAACCCAAATACGTATATACGCGCCAGCCGTTCGGATCGCGTCTCGCGAAAACGTAAAACAAACGCGTATCGTTTTCGATTTTAATATTATTTATCGTATTACGAACCGGTCGTGTTCATTGATACGCGTTTAAAGACGAGACACAATGCGCCCGAAATCGAAATTTAAGACCAACGCCGGAGGGCTAAACGGTGTAAACGCCGATGAACGGACGACAATATTAAACAATATTTGTATTTACGTTGTACTCTAGTACCGTAGCAGCCACTCGTCCTCCTCGATTGTTTTTCGACTCAACTTAGCCGTTAAAAGTAATACGTTTATTCTCCCGAAAATCTCGCGACCGGTACTTCGTGCCCACGCTACGCGGATGTTAGCGATTTGTCGCCGTCTATGACTTAGTCCGGTAAACGAATGTTTTTTCAGTAAACGTCCCATAGTACACTGGCGATTATATACGCGTTTGTTATTATTGGTAGGGAACGACGCGTTTATCGAAATATGTTTTTTTGCCGAATTATCGCCGTGAACACACGAGCGACGACCACCGCTGTTTCGTGCGACGTATTCGCGTCCGCGATAATATTATTATTTCGCGTGCCGAGCAATAATAATAGCGTGATGAAACGGTCAAGTGGTGCCGATAAAACACGAATAAAAAAAAAAATAAACGATAATAAATCGATTTTCACTCGAAAGGACCGTTTGACGTTTACGATGTTTTAGAAAATCCGTCGAAGTGACGTTCTGCATTTGACGCGCGCGTAAGTTATTTGATCCATAAGCGTTTATTAGCGCCGTTCTTGGTGTATTCGACGAGTATTTTACCCGTCGCCGGACAAAGTGCGTTCGGTTCTCGTTGCCGCGGAACGTCAGTCGTTCACATTTTTTTATCTCTTCGCGTTCTATTTCCGAAACAAAACAAATTACCACCGCCGTCGAGAAATATTAGCGTTTAAAAAACACGCGGCCCGTTAGTCGATTTTTAATAACGATTTTAATTCGCCTCGCGCGTGAAAAATATTAACGCCCGTTCCCCGCGTATTTTCGATATTATCACGTCCCGCTCCCGTAACCAATAGACGATTGTAAAACGCCGCCGAATGAAAAACAATTTTTTAAAACGCAAAAGGTTAGGTAGGTTACGTCGACGCGCCGGGCTTAATGAAAATGTCCCGTCAATGCATCACTTGTAAAACGGTCGCGGCCACAGGCTACGTAAAAAACGCGTGAAGTTTCCCCCCGCGACTCGATCGACGACGATAACGCTTCGGTTAGGCAATTTTATACTCGCGGGTGGTGGTTTTTCGATTTTTTACGTCGGCCACGGAGGCGGTAAACGACCAACACGAGTACCGTTTAGATACAACCGAACCGTTGACGAAATTCCGCCGACTCCCGGACACGGCGTAACGTTGCCGTGACGGTAGTTTATCGATAGTATTAACGGGTGTCACGATCGAGTCGACGATCATTTCGAGTAAATGCGGAACGAAATCAAAAGGAACGCGTTGGGAACGGCTTATTAAGATATGAGCGAATCGGCGAACATCCTAATCGCGAATTAAACGAATCCGATTTATGTTTACGTACGTTATGTAGTTTTTATTTATTCGTAATCGTGATCCGTTTAACGGCGCGCGCGCCGTATTATTGCGAACTAATAAATACGCGCTTATGTATTCTACGATACGGTACCGACATATTCGAAAACTTTCTTCATTTTAAAACCGTAAGTTCCCTAAAACGTTCGTATTCTTAAACTTGACTTTCGGAAACATTCCCCGTCCTATATACGTATAAAGAAAACGCGTGTGCGTATATATATTAAATTGATATCGGGCCCGGACAGTTTTCCGATAATAAATCGTATTTATATTCCGCTTCGGGAATTCCAAGCGATAGACTGTAACGTTTATTCGTCGACGTACCTTCTACGAAATATGTACGACCGACGACGAACATTCGTCGGAACGTTTACGCAAAACGACGCGAACAAACGAAGCGACTAGCGACAGAAACGTGTCGGACTCCATTCGTACGGCGCGAACGATAGTTTCTTACGGCGCGATAGCCGCGAATGGATGGATCCCGCGTAAATCCCTTTCGGTTTCCTTTGTGTCCGCCGCCACGCTCGTTACACAACCGTACGACGACGCAGCCGATTTACGCTTCCTCGCGCCGGGGCCTGTCCGGTGTTATCCTTATACCGCCGCCGGTGCGTAAACGCGCGACAATATCGACTCGAGATTTGGCGACGTTTCGTCGAGCCCGGGCCACCAATCGCGGCGATATTTCGGCCGGTTTTTACCGGTAATATTATTAACTCGACGCTGTTCACCGCGGCCGTGTCGCCGAAATACGATTGACAACTCGCTCGGAATTAGCGAAGTAAGTATATATATATATATATATATATATATATATATATATATTTCGAAACTATAGGTACTCGATACGTACATGTCTTAATACAAAACGATTCTCGTAAATGGATACATTTTCCCAAACGTGGCTGGTTCAAGAATTCGGGTCTCGAACTCGACTGATGAACGAAAGAAAATGTATCTCGCGACTCAAGTCGTCCAGTGCGCAGCAATAGCGATCCGAATTCGATTATCCGACTATAGGCCGTACGATTGTGTATACGAAAATTCACGGCTAATATTTATCGGCGAATCAAATTTCGTTTACGAACGACCACCATCGGCAAGCAACGTTTACGTAACGCTATAATAATACCGGAAACACCGACGACGGTACCGACTACAACCGGCGTGGCGCTATTAACGAATATTTTTTGTACCGCGAAAACGTCCCCGCGCGTGCGCGCGAACACTCGCGTACGCGTCGAACGTACTGTAATAACGCGAAAAGAGAAAGAAAAGGGTAAAAACCTATAGGTATAAATAGGTTTTAATGCCGGGGAGGGATTACTTTTTAACGAGTTATTACGTAGAATTTTTCGGGAATCCGAGAATGATTTAGAAATGCCGTCATTAATTACCCGTCCGGTCTTGTCGATTCGAACGAATTTCAAAAGTGTGCCCGATTCAACGGAGAAAGGCTTGGTTCGTTTACGCGAATTCGCCGGCAATAGGACCGAACGGGAGACGCGGCGAAAACAATATACGCCACCGTCGTCGGCCAATCGGTAGAGCCGTATAATTGACGCGCCAACGGCGGCCGTCCGGCTAGTGCTAGAAAAACGGTCTCTTTATTGGCCCCGGTACGGGCGCGTTCGTTCCAGGCCCGTCGAAACAGTGACGCGAGATCGCGTCCGTTTTCCGCGACTAGCGAAATCAACGAACAACGACATCCGGGTCGCGTAATTTCGCCGCGGCTCGTTAAATTACGTTTTAGACTCGAGCAAACACGGTCGGCCGCGCCCGTCGAACACACGGGCCGTATATTATGTACATTTTAAACGCGTCATTAAACCAACGGCGTAACAACGCGGCGGGTAAAAACGCGGTGGTCCCGTTCGTCAAAATTGTTGAATTCGCCGGCCGCGTAATTCGTGTCGGGTACCGGCGCGCCGAATAATTATTATTATTCGGCCGTAATTTAATTCGTAATTTTACCGCCGGCGAACCGAACACGTGCGTACTTATAACACCGAAAGAATTTTAAATATGACGGCGCGTGACCTGGTGGGGGGGGGGCGGCGAGTGAGTTAATTAACGCGTAATTTAATATTCCGTTTCTCGTTAACGGCCCGTAACGAGAAATCGCGGACAATCGTCGGCCGTTTTCGGCGTTCGGATACGGTCGAGTTTTACGAAAGTAGCTTCTCCTTTCAGAAGAACACGCGACGACAAAACGTAATTGAACCGTAACAACACCCGTAGATATCGCAGTACCGATAATTACCGCCACAGCTATGTTCCGACGGAATTTTCTATTATGCGTTTCGCGATAACGTTTTAGTAAAATATAGAACGCCGCTCGGACCTCTCGGAATACCGACGCTGTTACAACGAGATAAAGCGTTATGTCTAAAAGTGAATTACGTTTAAACCGCGGGAAAGTACACGTAAAAATATAAAAAGCGCGCGAAATAGAGTGGCCGATTGTTCTAAATACGGACATAACGACGCGGCTATACTAAAAATATATCGTTCGAAAAGACGCGACTTAATCGAAGTCCCTCTTCGAATATTGAAATATCCGAAATAACGAACACGAATAAGTACGACCAAAACAGACGCAAAGGCGAACGTAGTAGATGAGAGCGTTTTATTTAGTACGAGCCGGCCGATTCGTCGCGATAATCTACAACTTTGACTATTAAAAGACGACATTTACGCCCGTCCAGTGTCTGTCGGTAAACCAATCTGTCGGTACACCCACCAGTCCGGTAGATGACGTCTGTCTCCTCACGGGGACAAATAACTCTCGTCTTTCACACAATGTGACCGCACTCCAACCGCGAGTGACCATATAGCAAAGGTCGGTATTCCGACGATCAAGAGCTGTATCCTCTTCGCCAGGATTTCCACGTTTCGACTCGTTTTTAAATTGTCGGCGAATTTACGTAAACGAACTCAGGTTAATCTATCGCGTATGTTTTCTCGACGAATCGATACGACCGGTAAAGTGATTTGGTAATAAATAACGATATTTCAAAATAATTCTCGGACACACGATCCCGAACAAATCTACGTAATAACACGTTACCCTCCTTCGGCTTTTTTTAATTCTACCATACTCTCCCCTCCATACCCATATCACGTCATTTTTTCGTGTTATTACAGAACGAAACGTTTGTACAATACCGAGCCGTTAGCGCGGTAGATTTTCGGACGAACAAAACCTAACCGTGGTCCCCGCGACTCGGCAATTTTCTCGTCGTTATTCGCGATCTACGTTAATCGCAATCGGCCCGGTGGACGCGTCATGAATTTCTCCGGCGGCGGACGAAACGGCCGATGGTCCCGTCGCGTTTCGTCGACAACGCAAAATAAACACTCGCCTCGTACCAGCGCTCCGTCGTACGCCGCGAAAATTTATAATTACCGAATACGCCGATCGCGGAGAGGGAGTGAGTGGTACACACGGAACGTAATTACGCCAGCCCGGCTTATAACGACGTAATTATCGCCGTTATTATTACGCGAGCGTATTATACGCGAAAATCGCCTAGGTAGGTACGTTACAGGGTATATAGGGCGGTGTTTTAATCGGACGTGTTTACATTTTTTTTTCGGCGGCGTCGGCAACGAACGTTGTTTTTAATTAAACGAAAACGCGACGCCCGTATCGATTTAGTTATAAGCGCTTAATCCGGCCCGGGATTAATTGGAAAACTTAATTCGCGTCGTAAATGTCGAAGCGACGTTTTAACGATAGTGTACGCGCGTAAATAAACGAAATCACGGGCAATATTTACGCGGACGATCGGTATACCGTCCGTCGACGGGCCCGTAAACGCGGTACGAATTGTACAAAGACGCGAATGTTAACGTTTCGAATATATATATATATATATATATGTATACAGGCGCGTTTTTACGACATAGGCCGGTAGTCGATGACTCGTGAACGAAAAAAAAAAACGTTGTTGCGTTCACTTCGCGAAAAATTCGTGATCGCCGAAAGTCGTCGACGACATTTTTTTACATTTCGATTAACCGTTGACCGCTAACGAAACAAAAGACGCCCACCATTGTGCGAAATCCAGACGTGTTTTCGAGGTGGTCGTCGACGACGAAGACCCGTGGTTTAATCGGTTAATGGCCCGCGAGTAGCGAAGTAAATACGTTACGTAAATTTCGCGTACGTATCGTTCGGGCGAGCGTACGAGTGGCGATGATACGCTCGACCGCTGGCCTTCCAACATCGTGGAAAAGCGATTAGAACAAAAATGTTTACGGAAATACACGCGGTCGACCGTGTTCGCGTTTATTCGTTTTCGATATTTTCGCCCACACGGTTCGTTCCGTTTGGAATATATATATATATATATATTTCGTATTTCGAACCGAACGCGATTCGTCACGATTCGCCAGAATCCGACGGTCGAGAAAAAAAATTGTTCGAAAATACCAAAAAACGATCTCGACGGCAGCCCCGAAAACGCCGTATAATATACGTATATAGTTTTCGTTTTTGTATATTCGTATTATACGAATAGGTTACGACTCGTATTCATCGGAGTTCGGGTGCCGCGACGAATACCCGCCAGTGGTTCACGACGATTTACGATTTTTTTTTATTGTTCATTACGGGGTCGAAGTAAAGAAAACTTCGCGTCGCCAACCAGTGTTGGCCCGAATGTTGTACACACACATATATATATATATATATATATATCGAGAGGGGAGGGTCACGTCGAAATTGGACGAATTTCGCGTTTTTTTTTCTCGTAAACCGCGCGAACGAATCGCTTTGAAGATTTCGGCCGTACCGGGTTTTCGGGTTTAATACGTACGTGTTACGACGCGCGTGTCGGCCGAAACAATAACGGCTCGTCGATATTTTCGCGATAACCTACCACGACTAAACCCGTAATAATAAATAATAAACGACCGAAGTACTCAGTCCGCGGTATTTATAATAACCATAATAATATTGTTATTTTTATCGCTGTCGCGGGCTAACGGTAATAAAACGGATTTTTATCTTTAAACGGCTTGAATGCGTTTCAATCACGTCGATTACGTTCGAATAATTCCCAACAAGCGTCGTCGACAGTCTCTCTAGATTAACGATTTTCGTACGCGCTACAAGGTCGCGTCCGCGGGGCGACGTCAGTCATTTTTTTTCCGGTGACGTAGATCCGACACTTTATCCACGGGGTGAGCAGTACGCGTTACATACGGGTTTTCCGTAATAATGGCTCGAACTATAAGCCGTACACGTGCGCAATTTATGGATAGGTGGGCGGATATCTGTCGAGTTTATTTTCTTAAACTATTTTCGGACTAATATATCTCGAATACGACGCATCTTCTGTTAGGAGCAACGCTCTTTTTCGAGATCGACGTTTTTTTGGAAAAACAAAAAAAAATCCTTATTGTAACGAAACGGGCGACTCCGTCGATTGGATCGCGTAGATATTACTTTCGTGGACGGTTTTCGGTCGGGAAACATTTTCGAAAAACCGCGAACACGGCGTTCGTATTTTCCATTTGTCTAACGACGTGCGAAAATCACATTTGGACGGGCAACGGTGTCGGCGTCCTTCCCTACACGCGTACGCGCTAAACGCGAAAAATGTTAATTCACGAATATGTCGTTTTGTTCGCGCGCTATATTAGAATAATATGGACAACGGTGTGCTGGTTAACCTGGTACCGTGGTTAATAGTGGTAACGTAGGCGCGCGAATACCGAGGCACTCCTTACGCCGTTCCCTAAATCGTAATAGTTCGGAATATGACGAATATTACGAACCGGTGAACTAGTTATCGCGTTATCGATCGGGAAAACGGTAGAGGCGACGCCAAAATGTGCGAAACGTCCCGCCATTCCACCCTTACGTCAACGTCCGTTAACGATAACCTATATATTATCAACTCCGTCGTTTCACGAATAAATCGAAAAGTAATCGAATTGTTAACCGCGCGAGTGGCCGTTTACAATCCGCCATACTTTACACCGTTGAATCGACAACAGCCGATGACCTCCGCCGCGTATAATATATATATGTTACGTTTCGTATACGTAATACACTCGCGTCGTAAGTATATACGTTAGCGGAACGTACACGCACGTACGCACGTAGTTGGGAATATACAATATGGACGATTTAAATTCAAAAAGCGTATGTATGGCGGAGGTTTCGCCACGCGGTATCGGTTTCGCGGTTAAAATTAGATAACGAACGGAGACAGGGACGAGAATATTCCGCGTATGCCGCCGCACGTCGATTGTGCGCGTCCTACACGTTCTCTCAGAAGGAACGTGGTTTCCGCGCTTTCGAGAAAAGAATAGAAAAACGAAACCCCGCTAAATGTCACCGATAAATGTCGGATTACCCGTCGAAACTAAACACGCGCGAGTTTCGAAACTCTTTACGACGCGTGCCGATCGATTCGGACGTACAAATGTACCGTCGTGTTTGTACAAAACTAACGCGACGGCACGTTATTAATAGGCTAGCGGATAGTTTCGGCGTCGATGAGAACGCCGTCGACTTCGGGACGTCACGTCGCCGAACGTCCTCTAAATAACGACGATAATCGACGAAAAATGTTTAGGAACGTTTCGCGTGTGTACCTGACACGATTTGGCTTTAGTAGTTACGTGGGCGTTTCTGTTTCGTCGGCGCCACCGTACGCCCGTAGAAATGCGCGTGTGTAATTCGCCGTCACGAGACCGTCGGACCGTCCGGTGCACGGTGTCCCGCCACAGAATAGATTAATCAGAATGGACACTGATAATGAATTATGTGTGAAGTAAAGGTAAATCTGATAAACGAATTCGTCATATTTTTGGAGGCAAATCAGTATGACCATACCCACGAAAAAATGTGTTTTTGTAAATAATTTTTTTCTCAATTGTAAATTGTAACGTATTATACATTGTACATATATTACAATTTACAAACGAGAAAGAATATCAAGTTTACGATTTTTTTTTCTAGTTGATTTTAACAGGCCCTGGACACATTTAAATGTTATCAATAATAAGCGGCAATTTTTTTGGAGGAAAATAATATCAATAATGTTCTGTGATAACATTTAAGTGTGTCCAGAGCCGGGTCCCGCGGTACCGGATTCGCGGGCGAATTTCGAATACCGAAACCAAATGAAGCCGTTTTCGTGTCGATAATAATTATAAGTATTCGTACGTCTCTAAGTACCGTTTAGTACGTTACAGAGCGCTTTATTATCCGCCGGTCGTTGCGCGTCTTTTCGCGGTGGTCTGTTATTGTCGGGCGTACAAAGAAACGAACGCGAAATAATAACGCGATATTATATATATATATATAGAAATACGGCGGAGGCCAAACGCGCCGAGTTTCTGGCAACGATCGCCGCCCCCGCCTCGCTCACTTGCCAATTCGCCCGTCGCCGCTTTCTTGGCCCGCGACGACTTTCTTTCGCATTGTCGCCCGGCACACGCCAACGCCGCCAATAAACGCTATTACGGCTATTCGTTAGCAACGTTCACCGGTCTCGGCCGCCGCGAGCTATCCGAAACCTTTCGTCCAGTTCGATTTCGCTCGTTGTTCGCCATATCCCTCCCCCCGGCCCTATTTATTGGCACCTATATCGACCTACGTGCCTAACCGAATATCCCGCGGAAAATCGCGCACGTACACCCACCACTATACACGTGTAACAGTAATACGACGTCGTAGTCGACGACGAACGTAATTATTTAACATTTTTCGCGCCTATACGTACAGACCAACGTGTTCACGATATTTTCGCCTAAACAAATTACGTTGCCACCGGCTCGGGTGTCTAAATGGCCGACTTCTCGTCAATGTTTACGTTCGCGTACGTTTCGGTCTTTCCGACGTCAAGTTTCTATTCGTTCCGACCTTTTCGCGTTAGTATTGCTCGTTTTATTAATGTTCCTTTCCGGCGTCTTCGTTGCTCTCGTACTTCGAACGCGGATGTTTATATTACGTTTTCACCGCTTTTGATTACAGCTTAAATAAATTGCCCGTATTGTCCTTAACCGATCGTCGGATTTACGGTCGGTGTACCGGAACGCTCGTACGAAACGCAAAATTTAATTTCGAGGCTTAAAACCGGCGTACGTAAAGGGTTCTCGGGACGCTTAGTCGTTCAAAACGTCCCTCGGTTTATAAAAAGACCGTATTCGTTAACGTTTTACTTAGGGTTTAGTAGACCAAAACTGACCTCCCCAAATATTTTATCCTAATTTCGTTCGTATTCAAAATAAACCTTTTTTTTCGTTTAATTTATTTTAAACTAAATGTTGAACGTAATTGTTTATTAACGTCAGTTTTTACGTCACACGACGTACTATGCGTTTAAAAACGTGTTAAATTAGAGGCGTGTTTAAAGACATCGGTTAGGCACATTTTTTTCGTAAACGTGTTATCTTTTTAAGTTTGTCCAACTTTTAAAAACAACGTTCCGAAAGAAATATTGAATAACGTTCGCGTTTAATCGTTACGCGGGACACGTTGTCAAAGTTCTTAACGAAATATATATATACGCCCGCTACCCGGTGAGTATTTCGACGCGTTTTGTTTTTATTTCGAACGTTATTCCCTCGAAAACTCACCCTACGAAATATTCGTTTTCGTAAATATCAATTGCCTCGAACTTACGATTTTCGTACCATTAAGGCTCGATATCATTAAACCGCCGTTTGTTTGTACGTTTTTTATTTTTTTTTTAAGTTTCGTAATTTTCGAAAACACATAGTTACAATTATATATAGTTTCGATCGCACCTAAAGTAGACGCCAAACACTTATCCTCTAAATTTGTCATACGTAACGTATAAATAAATCGCCTTGCTACGTGTTGGAATCTGCGTGTACGCGTAACATTGTCGATTTTTCGTACTACACGCTTTATTTACCGTAACTATATCAATATAAATGGGTCTACCGGAAAGCGTATTACGCTAGTACACAAATTACAAGTATATAAATTAACGGACGTAAATAGTTTTTTCGTAAAATTTATATACGTGTTTGGCTCAATCGCCGAAATCGTTGAAATGCCCGAAGAAAAGAACCCCCGACCGGACCGCGTTATCGATTAATAGAAACGACAGGACACCGAATTTCGCGTTATTTTCGATTTGCGGTCGGTTCGAACGCGTACTGGGAACGAACGACGAAATACGAAATAATCGATCGTGCCGGGTCGTTTCGAATCATCCCTAACCCGTCAAACGTAAAATAATAATTGGCTTTATCGTTTTATTAACGAATTTAGCGCGGCGATTATTACGGCCGCCGTTAATATGCGAAACGCGTAGTAGACCGTAGACTAACTTCGGTTAAATGTCGCCGCAAACGTCGCGGACGAAATTCGCGTAAAAACTATAATCGACGTAATTACCGCGTCGTATAGGAATTATGTACCGGTACACAAATTTACCGAACGTCGGATTTCGTTTGAACATGTCCGTTGGTTCGCCAAAAATCTTTCGCACTCGTATCGGCTGATTTGTGCCGATCAAAAAGCGAAAATATCGCGACTATTCCTACTAGGACGTCACTGTCGGTGATTTCGGTGTTTGGGCCGAACGTAAACTATATGTACATTACCGACGACAATCGCATTACCGTAGAACAAAAGATATTGACGCGTTACGCGTTTCGCTTTTCCAACGGCGGTTGGTCGGTGTCGCGTACAATTAAAGAGGATGGCGTACGACTCCTGAGTAATATTCAAGTAAGTTCGCGGTGACACGTGCCGTCTACGAATCGTACGGGGAAGTAACAGATTCGGGCCTAGGACACGCGCGATTTAATTATGTACGTGGCCCGCGTAGTGGTATAGTGAAATATTCAGTATTCCGGTTGCCGTAAGTCATGTTCGGCTCGGCTTTAATTCTAATTTACTCGTCCAAAGGGGTCGCGTTATATAATAGCAGTGACGTACGTTTAGACGTGTCGTTAAGGATTCGACCACGCGCACGGCCGGATTCACCGTACACTATAATAATAATACGGCCGACGTAGCCGTTCGTTTCATAAACGTGTCGAGCCGTAAATCTTTACGACTGTTCCGATTCGCCGCGCACGGTTTGTTGTTTCGCCGCGGTGCCGGGCCATCCAACTTGCCCTTTTCCGTAATTATCGAACAATAAAAAGGCGACGTTTCGCGCTATTTTCGGAACAAACTAACGGTACGTTATAAACCGTCGCTCGGGTGTACAACGTGTAACGGCCGTTAGTTTCGGGAACGTTAAATACGAAATCGTTTTTAAAACGAACCGCGGCGAATAAATACGTAAAACGACACGAAAAAAACATGGCGTTTTTTCCGCGCGCACGGACGTGCGTGTTATATTTCGTTTCAGCCGTTTTTTCGTAGCGAATTTCGTTGAACGACTCGCGCCTAATACGCTCTATTAGAGAAACGTGACGATCGATAACGTCACATTTGCAAGCAACACGACACGCGACCACTAAGTCACGGCAAAGCAACAACCGTTTACGTGCCTACACTTACGAATACGGGAAATATAGGAAAGCGCGATTCCAAGCGACCAAGTTTTCGCGTAATCAGACTACGGACGTGCCGCACACGATCGGTAGATTCGACATTTTTCGTAACGACGTCGGACTAGTGTCCGTCCGCCGCGGTCTACGTACGTTTCTGTTTGGGGAAGACGTCCTCGAACAATCTGTTCCCGGCGAGATTTTCGATGGCATTATCGAGGTACGCGATCCGCGATAAAACGTACACGTGTACGCCATAGAATACGCCGTATCTTATCTACTAGTTATATAATCCGCGTACAGGCGAAGCGTAAGGGGCTCTCGTAAATATTGTTTGCTCGGTTCTTGAAATATTTTCTCGTAGGAAACACGCGCGTTCCACGGATACGGTTTGGTCGCTTCCCGCCGATGGCGTTTAAAATTATTTACGTGGCGTTCGACCGTGTTTCGTATTTGCCGGTAAATAATTAGCGCCGCGCGAATCCGGCGAAACGTGTATACCGTTATTGGACTAGACGGAGGTTTTATCGCGTTCGTGGTGAATCGGAATCGCCGTTAATATCGATAAAAACGTTTTACCCGGCCGCCAAAAATCAATCGGTTCGAACGGTAATTTAATTACGTTAAAAGTCAATCGTAAACGATCGCCGTCGGCTTTACCGCCCGGTCGTTCGAACTTCGAACGACATAAAATTGTATTTTCGGCACCGAAATGCGTACGCTCGCTTTCCGAATCAACGACTTCGTCGTTAAACGGTACTAATAGCGTTATTAGACGCGTCACTCTGTCAATGTAATAACGTTACACGTTAAGTTCCGTTAAACTATCGATCTCTATTCGTCGAGAAAACGATTTTTTTCGGTTCATTTCGTACGAATCGAAGGTCAATCATACGGAGAAGTATATTTAACGAATATTCGAACTCGTCGTTAATACGATTTTTTATTAGTCGTCAATTAACGTATCGCCGAAAATTATAGTAGAGGTATTCCGGCTTACGTTTAGATATTCGTTAATTTGATTTCTCGTGCCCCGTAGCGAAGAGAAAATTCGAAAATATTTTTAACAGCATTGTCCGCCAAATACGTAAACAATATTTCACCGAGTAAATTGAAGTGGCGGACCGTATTTGTTTCGCGTTCTAAATACGCCGATTCGTATTTAATATAACATTTTGTTTTTAACGTTTTCTATTGTTCGTGTTTATGGTAAATCATTTAATGGATCGACAAAGTCGACGGAATTTATTATCTCGCGAACGGCTCAAAAAGAGTTTTTAAACGAGACGACGAACGACTCTAAAATCAAACAATACATTTATTACGATCGTCGAAAATAGGAAAAAAAAACGAGTAGACGTTCGAGCAAATAAACGGTTTTATTAGATTAATACTCTCTCGATCGACCGTTGTCGAGCCGTGTTTTTTTTCGGACGCGTGTTCGGTGTTTACCGAAGGCTATCCCCGTGGCGAGTCGGCCACCTTTTGTATCGTTAAAAGTGAATACGAAAATTCAATTACCACGTCGCCTCCGACTTATGACTTATTCGAGCGTTAACTGTACGGGATTTGGAGCAGTTCCGAAAAATGCGATGATAATAAATAAAATGTCGTCGAACCAATCACGACAAGTATTAATAATATAATATTCCGTTCGGTTCTTTACAGAAGAATGTCGTCGTTCGTTGTCGCCAACGCGATAAATAATTCCGGCACGTATAACGGAAATTGATCAGTTTTTCTACTACCGTCTGATCGCGTTCGTTTCGAGTGGTTGAAATCCATCACGCTCCCTCGGTCTGTACGCTTAAACGGGAAATCCATTCCGCGATATTAATTCGCGTCCGCCAACAATGCCCGTTAAATGGATCGGTAACTCACTCTTTCTGTGTATTGGGTAGGCAATTTTCGGAATGCCGAAGAGCACGCGTAGTTATTGCGCGAATAGTAAATGATTATTATTAACGACGGCACGTTGATGATGACTCGACTACTATCCGTATGCGCGTGAACGATACGGGTAATTCGAAAGAATTTGGTAAATATAAGTTTATCTAACATTTCGGAACTAAAGTGATAAAACACCGTATTTTCGAGCGTTTAGAGCGTTTTCAGCACCACCTTTACAATTTCGATTCCATATTACAACTCGCAACTTTCG